>CM042423.1:10972147-11044647 GCA_023634145.1 Thymallus thymallus
AGAGAGAGAGAGAGAGAGAGAGCTTTAGATCATCAAGGTCACCACTCATACTTCTCAATCTTAAAATATAATACATCATCCACAGGCAGCTGGCAAAGATTATGTCTGTACACATTGTGCCTCTCAATCTTTTAAAATGTTTTACTACTTTCTCATAGAGTTACATGATACAGTATATACTCTATGAAATGTGCAAGTGTGTCCCACTGGTCAAGGATGGCATTACAGTGTGTGAACTTTTTGTGACCAATTGGTCGTTTATGTATTGTTATCTTATCCTTGTTGTACTGTTTTTCTTGCTTGTTTACCATTGTTAATTAATTACTTGTTATTTCCTGTTATTTTTATTAATTTGTGTTTTTAATTTTAGATTGTATGAAGTAGGCTAATATAAAATGCATGGTGAGGAGGGGTTGAATGTCTTGCTTATAACATAATGAGCAAGACAATGAAAGAGAAGCTATAGCCATCTCAAAGCACTTAGGACTACCAGGATGACCAGCGCAGGCGAATAACTGGTCAACTGTACACTGTGTGTATAACAAGGAAACATAAAACATTGTTTTAGACGCAGCATAAGTACCCTACCTGGGATACTTCCACAGGGACCATACCATTTACAACCAATCAACAAATAACAGGTGGAAGTACTGGCGTTGAATGCATCCATAACATACTGTGTAGGTAATAAATAATACATCACCATAAATGTACACACTTAATAAAAATAGCATTTCTCTCCCCACTAGTATTCAACCACATTACAGAATTCTTTAGGGCAATCTACAACGTGTTGGAAACGTTCCACAGGAATGTTGGTCCATGTTGATGGGATGGCATCACACAGTTGCTGCAGATTGGACGGCGGTACATTCATGCTGCGAAAAGCCCTTTCCACCTCATCCCAAAGATGCTCTATTGGGTTGAGGTCTGGGGACTGCGCAGGCCACTCAAGTAAACTGAACTCACTGTCATGTTCCAGGCAATGTTATCCACTCCTCAATTGTCGAGTGTTATTGATCACGTGCCCACTGGAGCTGATTCTTCTTGACGAACCACCCTTGCTGTCTCTGCCTGGCCGGTTCCCGTCTCTCCATTGGGATTCTCTGCCTCTGACCCTATTACGGGGGCTGAGTCACTGGCTTACTGGTGCTTTCCATGCCATCCCTAGGAGGGGATCCTGTCCGGTTTGTCGCCCCCTCTGGCTTGTGCAGTGGAGGGGATCTTTCGTGGACTATAGTCAGCCTTGTCTCAGGGTAGTAAGTTGGTGGTTGTTGATATCCCTCTATTGGTGTAGGGGCTGTGCTTGGCAGAGTGGGTGAGGTTATATCCTGCCTGGTTTGGCCCTGTCTGGGGGTATTGTCTGGGTATTGTCGGAGGGGGCCACAGTGTCTCCTGACCCCCCCTGTCTCAGCCTCCAGTACCTATGCTGCAATAGTCTATGTGCCAGGGGGCTGGGGTCAGTTTGTTAAATCTGATGTTATTATCCGGTGTCTTGTGTAAATTTAAGTATGCTCCCTCTAATTCTCTCTCTCTACCACTCTACCTCCTCTCCCGGAGGACCTGAGCCTACCCGGAGGACCATGCTTCAGGACCACCTGTCCTGATGACTCCTAGCTGTCCCCAGTCCACCTGGTCGTGCTGCTGCACCGGTTTCAACTCTTCTGCCTGCGGTTATGGAACCCTGACCTGTTCATTGGACGTGCCACCTTGTCCCAGACCTGCTGTTTTCATCTCTATTGCACTGAAAAACCAAGTGACATTCACTCCTGATGTATTTACCTGTTGCAACCTCCACAACTACTTTTATTATTATTTGACCCTGCTGGTCATCTATGAACATTTGAACATCTTGGAGAAAGAACTGGCCTTAATGGCCATGAATTGTTATAATCTCCACCCGGCACAGCCAGAAGAGGACTGGCCACCCCTCAGAGCCTGGTTCCTCTCTAGGTTTCTTCCTAGGTTTTGCCTTTCTAGGGAGTTTTTCCTGGCCACCGTGCTTCTACATCTGCATTGCTTGCTGTTTGGGGTTTTAGGCTGGGTTTCTGTATAGCACTTTGTGACATCGGCTGATGTAAAAAGCGCTTTATAGATACATTTGATTGAATTTGATTGATTGTTTTTAGCTGATAGGAGAGGAACCCGGTGTGGTCGCCTGCTGCAATAGCCCATCCGTGACAACAATTGACGAGTTGTGCGTGTCGTTCTGCACACCACTTTTGTACTGCGCCGTTATTTGTCTGTTTGTGGGCCGCCTGTTAGCTTGCACCATTCTTGTCATTCTCCTTCAACCTCTCATCAACGAGCTGTTTTCGCCCACAGGACTTCTGCTGAATTTAAGTTTTTTGTTTGTCGCACCACATAACATTAAACCCTAGATACTGTTATGTGTCAAAAGCCCAGGAGGGCGACCATTTCTGAGATACTGGATCCGGCGTACCTGGCACAGACGATAATACCATGCTCAAAGTCGCCTAGGCAACTCGTTTTGCTCATTCTAACGTTCAATCGAACTTTTACTGAATGCCTCAATGCCTGTCTGCCTGCTTTATATAGCAAGCCAGGGCCACATGACTCACTGTCTGTAGGAGCTAACCCTACAGGGTGATGTACCCTATATAAACTGTCTGGTGACCCATATGAAGAAATTCTCTTCCTCCATACTACTGATCTTCTTCAGTGTCATAAATGCAAAAGGTTTGGTCATGTGTCAAGTGTGTGCAGACTATCGTATGCCAGATGAAGTGAAATGCTGCAATTGTGGTTGTGAACATGAGCCCGAAATCCTGGAGTGCCCTGTTCGGGTGAAGGAGACTGAGGTTGCACGAGTAAGGGATGTCCAGCGTGCCTCCTATCTGGAGGCGGTGAGAAGATTGGAAGGAACGAGTGGCGAGGAAGAAACAATGGTAGTAGAGCCACCATGAGCAGTGAAAGTTTCTCATCAACCGAGGGATGATGAAATGCTACATTAACATTTTGGGGGGATTATTTATTGCAATGGTCATAAACTGTACATCACAAGCGGAGAACTAGTCTTAGAAAATTAGAATCATTGTGAATGCAGCTGAATGTTTTTTTTTTTTTTTTTGTGGGATTTCACAGCCGAGGCCTTGTAAGAAATTCTGTCGGTGAATGTTCCGCCCTCACAAGCCCATGAGCCTGTGTAGGTATGTATTTTGGATTGGACTGTGATTGAAGGAATGGGTTTTGTTTGTTGACTTGTCTATAATTGTATTTTATATGATGTTGTTTTTCCCCCTTTCCTTGAATGGATGTTTTATTTCCTTGTTCAATACCTCATCCAGCTAGTGGCAGTAATGCACCATTAACATTTAAAGGCTACAACAACAGCACCGAAAGACATGGCATCATACACATAACATGTTCAATAAATTCATGGGCGTTTTCATCAACCCAACCCATAAATCGTTTCAATGTCTGGTTATTAATATGTTAAATCAGAATATCAGGCATATCCCAAACTAGCCTGCATAATATAGCCTCCTGTATATTTTCTAATTGTCCACGTTACTGCCTGTGGATTTGAGTTGATTGGAAGTGTGACACTTATAGATGATGCTTTTGGGTTATTGACAATACAAGGCAATCCTAATTTCCTTTTTAATCATGCGGTCCATGTTATTTAGACAGTAGCCTAAACCAGGGGTTCTCAAACCTTTTCACTCTAACATGTGATTTTGCATTACAGACCAAAAGGTTTTGTAGGCTTACGTAAATCCATGACTCTTGCATTTAACATGCAACCTACACATAATATGGTTTCATGCATTTGCCTATTTTCATATATAATAAGAGAGGTCTGATTTTCTCAATGTAGGCCTATCCCTTATCATAAATAAGGGTCCCTGTCTCAAGCTAGGCTATATGATAACATTCATAATAGGTCAGTTGTTGTAGCCTATTACTTGTGAGGCACATCGGAGCATAAATTGAATTAACTTTAATTTTAGTTGACTGGACAGATGGTCATGCCTCAGAGGAGGGAGGGAGAGTGCGAGTTGAAGTGTGTTTCATGGTTTCTAAAAGTGTTGAATGAAAACAGCGTTGTAGTGCTTATCATTGTCTCTGAATGCACTACAACTGTTAAGGCCCTTGATTAGATCAATGCATACAGTGATTGATACAGAGGGGGACTGGAGGTCCATCAGGACAAAATCAATGATATCAAATAACTTGGCAAATGCTCCAAATGATCTTCTTCTATACACAGAGCTTTATCTGGCAATTTTACTTGTTTTTGCTAGCAAAGTTGGCTAGTGAGTCTTAGCTAGCTAGCTAACGTTGAATAGCCTACACATTGCAGCCTAGACTACACAGCGATAACTACTATCTATTTACTGGTATCAGTGCAAGTGACACGTGCCAGAATTTGCCCATCATTTAGAAATTGATAAGCATTTTTTTTCTTATTTTTAATGTTTTTTTCTTCTGCCAAATAAATGGTATTATTATTATGATTATTATTGTAAATATACAGTATATCGCTTTTGTTTTCCAAGCCCCTCCCTACTGCTTGCTATGAATCTGATGATGTATGCATGTTTAGGCCAGTGATTGGAATGAAATATGTGCCGGTACTCATTTTGGGTGCTGGTACCATTTATATTTAGGTGCAGGAACTTATTTTGAGCTAGCAGAAGAAAATTTGAGGTGCCGCTACTCAGTTCCGGTGAGCTCCTGCCCAAGTCAAGCACTGTGCTTAGGTAAAAAGACAATGTCCCTTTTGGAACACTGCTCAATGTCTCCCTACCCAGGCCCACCCATGCTTACACCCCTGAGACGGAGAGCACTGCACCCTTACATGAGGCATTTGGGGATTTGGCCTGAGCCTAGGAACATACAAAGTATCTCTCTGTATGTTCCTAGGCCTCAAATAGACTCATATTGTTCCTCCTGTTAGTACCTGTTTTCAAGCCAATGGTCCAAAAATATTCCACATAGTTCATACACAAACACTAGGCTCCCAGAATAGGTTATATTACATACACGTTTTGCTCAAAGCAGCTAAATAAAGTAATGTATTTAACTTTATCATGGGCACATTGTGAATTTATATCTGTGATGTTCAATTAATTTCTTACCCCCTGTGTCTTACTTGCTGAAGGCCCCAGCCATCCCTGCCTGTACCTAAGTTCAAACACAAAGGCTTGTCTGAGTGCATCTCCTCACAGTTTCATTCATTAGTACAATACATTCCACATTGCATTTTGTCATGGGAATATATATATATATATTTATATATATATATATACAGTGGGGAGAACAAGTATTTGATACACTGCCGATTTTGCAGGTTTTCCCACTTACAAAGCATGTAGAAGTCTGTACTTTTTATCATAGGTACTCTTCAACTGTGAGTGACGGAATCTAAAACAAAAATCCAGAAAATCACATTGTATGACTTTTAAATAATACATTTGCATTTTATTGCATGACATAAGTATTTGATACATCAGAAAAGCAGAACTTAATATTTGGTACAGAAACCTTTGTTTGCAATTACAGAGATCATACGTTTCCTGTAGTTCTTGACCAGGTTAGCACACACTGCAGCAGGGATTTTGTCCCACTCCTCCATATATACCTTCTCCAGATCCTTCAGGTTTCGGGGCTGTCGCTGGGCAATACGGACGTTCAGCTCCCTCCAAAGATTTTCTATTGGGTTCAGGTCTGGAGACTGGCTAGGCCACTCCAGGACCTTGAGATGCTTCTTACGGAGCCACTCCTTAGTTGCCCTGGCTGTGTGTTTCGGGTCGTTGTCATGCTGGAAGACCCAGCCACAACCCATCTTCAATGCTCTTACTGAGGGAAGGAGGTTGTTGGCCAAGATCTCGCGATACATGGCCCCATCCATCCTCCCCTCAATACAGTGCAGTCGTCCTGTCCCCTTTGCAGAAAAGCATCCCCAAAGAATGATGTTTCCAACTCCATGCTTCACGGTTGGGATGGTGTTCTTGGGGTTGTACTCATCCTTTTTCTTCCTCCAAACACGGCGAGTGGAGTTTAGACCAAAAAGCTCTATTTTTGTCTCATCAGACCACATGACCTTCTCCCATTCCTCCTCTGGATCATCCAGATGGTCATTGGCAAACTTCAGACGGGCCTGGACATGCGCTGGCTTGAGCAGGGGGACCTTGCGTGCGCTGCAGGATTTTAATCCATGACGGCGTAGTGTGTTACTAATGGTTTTCTTTGAGACTGTGGTCCCAGCTCTCTTCAGGTCATTGACCAGGTCCTGCCATGTAGTTCTGGGCTGATCCCTCACCTTCCTCATGATCATTGATGCCCTACGAGGTGAGATCTTGCATGGTGCCCCAGACCGAGGGAGATTGACCATCATCTTGAACTTCTTCCATTTTCTAATAATTGCGCCAACAGTTGTTGCCTTCTCACCAAGCTGCTTGCCTATTGTCCTGTAGACCATCCCAGCCTTGTGCAGGTCTACAATTTTATCCCTGATGTCCTTACACAGCTCTCTGGTCCTGGCCACTGTGGAGAGGTTGGAGTCTGTTTGATTGAGTGTGTGGACAGGTGTCTTTTATGCAGGTAACAAGTTCAAACAGGTGCAGTTAATACAGGTAATGAGTGGAGAACAGGAGGGCTTCTTAAAGAAAAACTAACAGGTCTGTGAGAGCCGGAATTCTTACTAGTTGGTAGGTGATCAAATACTTATGTCATGCAATAAAATGCAAATTAATTATTTAAAAATCATACAATGTGATCTTCTGGATTTTTGTTTTAGATTTCGTCTCTCACAGTTGAAGTGTACCTATGATAAAAAGTACAGACCTCTACATGCTTTGTAAGTAGGAAATCCTGCAAAATCTGCAGTGTATCAAATACTTGTTCTCCCCACTGTATATATATACAGTGCATTCGGAAAGTATTCAGACCCATTTACGTTTTCCACATTTTGTTATGTTACAGCCTTATAAATGTATAAAATAAATCCAAATCCTCATGAATCTACACACAATACCCCATAATGACAAATCAAAAACTGTTTTTTAGATTTGTTTCAAATGTATTACAAAAAAAGTTTTCAGAACCTTCGCTATGAGACTCGAAATTGAGCGCAGATGCATCCTGTTTCCATTGATCATCCTTGAGATGTTTCTACAACTTGATTGAAGTCCACCTGTGGTAAATTCAATTGATTAAATATGATTTGGAAAGGCACATCTGTCTATATAAGGTCCCACAGTTGACAGTGCATGTCAGAGTAAAAAACAATCCATAAGGTCAAAGGAATTGTCCTTAAAGCTCAGAGACAGGATTGTGTCAAGGCAAAGATCTGGGGAAGGGTACCAAAAAATGTCTGCAGCATTGAAGGTCCCCAAGAACACAGTGGCCTCCATCATTATTAAATGAAAAATGTTTGGAACCACCAAGCCTCTTCCTAGAGCTGGCCGCCCGTCCAAACCGAGCAATCGGGGGAGAAGGGCTTTGGTCAGGGAGGTGACCAAGAACCTGATGGTCACTCTGATAGAGCTCCAGAGTTTCTCTGTGGAGATGGGAGAACCTTCCAGAAGGACAACCCTCTGCAGCACTCCACCAATCAGGCCTTTATGGTAGAGTGGCCAGACAGAAGCCACATGACATGACAGGCCGCTTGGAATTTGCCAAAAGGCACCTAAAGACTCTCAGACCATGAGAAACAAGATTCTCTGGTCTGATGAAACCAAGATTGAACTCTTTGGCCTGAATGCCAAGCATCACGTCTGGAGGAAACCTGGCACCATCCCTAAGGTGAAGTGTGGTGGTGGCAACATCATGCTGTGGGGATGTTTTTCAGCGGCAGGGAGACTTGTCAGGATCGAGGAAAAGATGGACGGAGCAAAGTGAGATCCTTGATAAAAAACCTGCCCCAGAGCGCTCAGGACCTCAGACTGGGGCGAAGGCACACAGCCAAGACAATGTCCTTGAGTGGCCCAGCCACAGCCCGGACTTGAACCCGATAGAACGTCTCTGGAGAGACCTGAAAATAGCTGTGCAGCAACGCCCCCCATCCGTCATACCCAATAATACATTTGTACTATTTTCTACATTGTAGAATAATAGTGAAGAAATCAAAACTATGAAAATACACATATGGAATCATGTATTCACCAAAAAAGTGTTAAACATTATCTCAACCAGCTTCATGAGGTAGTCACCTGGAATGCATTTCAATTAACAGGTTTGCCTTATTTAAATGTCTTTCCTTCTTAATGCGTTTGTTTTATTGTGACAAGGTAGGGGTGGTATACAGAAGATAGCCCTATTTGGTAAAAGACCAAGTCCATATTATGGCAAGAACAGTTCAAATAAGCAAAGAAAAACTACAGTCCGTCATTACTTTAAGAACTTTGAAAGTTTCTTCAAGTGCAGTCGCAAAAAACATCAATGTCTATGATGAAACTGAGGACCGCTAAGGGAAAGGAAGACCCAGAGTTACCTATAAGTTAATTAGAGTTTCCAGCCTCAGAAATTACAGCCCAAATTAATGCTTCACAGAGTTCAAGTAACAGACACATCTCAACATCAACTGTTCAGAGGAGACTGCATGAATCAGGCCTTCAAGGTCAAATTGCTGCAAAGAAACCACTACTAAAGGACATCAATAATAAGAAGTGACTTGCTTGGGCCAAGAAACACTAGCAAAGGACAATAGACCAGTGGAAATCTGTTGTTTGGAGTCCAAATGTGAGATTTTTGGTTCCAACCGCCGTGTCTTTGTGAGATGCAAAGTAGGTGAACGGATGATCTCTGCATGTGTGGTTCCCACCGTGAAGCATGGAGGAGGATGTGTGATGGTGTGGGGGTGCTTTGCTGGTGACACTGTCTGTGATTTATTTAGAATTCAAGGCACACTTAACCAGCATGGCTATCACAGCATTCTGCAGCGATACGCCATCCCATATGGTCCCATCATTTGTTTTTCAACAGGACAATGACCCAACACACCTCCAGGCTATTTGACCAAGAAGGAGACCTCAACCCAATTTAGATGGTTTGGGATGAGTTGGACAGCAGAGTGAAGGAAAAGCAGTGCTCAGCATATGTGGGACTTTTGGAAAAGCATTCCAGGTAAAGCTGGTTGAGAGAATGCCAAGAGTGTGCAAAGCTGTCATCAAGGCAAAGTGTGGCTACTTTGCAGAATCTCAAATCTGAAATCTATTTTTTTTACACTTTTTTGTTTTACTACTGTACATGGTTCCATATGTGTTATTTAATAGTTTTGATGTCTTTGATTCTACAATGTAGAAAATAGTAAAAATAAAGAAAAACCCTTTAATGAGTAGGTGTGTCCAAACTTTTGACTGGTACTGTAACTTTGGCTAATAATATAACTGAATCACTTTAATCAAAACAGACAGTTCTGAACGAACAAGGCATGCCTGAGCGCATAGTGATTTAGAGTAGCCGTTATTAGAAATGCCTTTTATAAGGCATTTCATGCAATTCCACTACACTTTATATAACTTTATATCACTTTATAAGCTAAATCTTTTTCAATACGACACAAATTAGAAGCATACTCTGCTGACACTGACACTGACAAATACACAAAAATGATCTTGTCTTGAAATGCAACAATCTAATTTAGACCTGAAAAGGGGAGACAAAAATTGTACAATATGACGTCCGTTTAGTCTGGAGGAGGAAATGATTGTCCCCAAAATGATTGTCTCTGCTGGTGCCAATAAGATAGGCTACTGTTCACTCAATTTGGAGTTGAGAATTTTGATAGAGTATTTTCTTTGTCTTCTCTTTTCAGAAATAGCCATTTGCTTACTAAACTATGTTTTTGCTAAAAAATATTGTGATAGACTTAGGCCTATATACTGTAACTGCTTTTCATTGACTGCTTCAACTCAACAATCAGCTATTTGGTAGGCTATTTGCCGCATGCACTGCCCAAATTGCGTGCTTATAAGAAGCCAATGATCCTCTGTGGCCAACTCATACTGTCTGTTGTAGTATTATTATATATTTTTTGTGTATTTTACCCCCGATCTTGTCTCATTGCTGCAACTCCAAAACAGGGAGAGGCGAAGGTAAACATGACCCGCCTAACCACGCTCCTTAACACCCGCCAGCTTAACCCGGAAGCCAGCCGCACCGGAGGAAACCCAGTTCAACTGGTGACCGGGGTCAGCCTGCAGGCACCAGGCCGCCACAAGGAGTCACTAGGGCATGATGAGTCAAGTAAAGCCCCCCAGGCCAAACCCTCCACTAACCCAGACGACGCTGGGCCAATTGTGGGCGTCCTATGGGAATCCCGGCCACGGACGGTTGTGGCACAGCCTGGGAATGAACACGGGTCTGTAGTAACTCCTCTAGCAGTGCGATGCAGTGCCTTAGACCGCTGTGCCACTCGTGAGGCCTAATTAATTAATTTTAAGGGAAGCTTATTTTCCCTAGCCTATTGGACGCGCCTATCCTGATGTCTTTGTGAAAGTAACGAGTGCATAAAACAGCTGGCCGCGAGGCTTAGCCTAAAAGGTTGAGTTTAAATGCCGACATCAAATTCAAAGTGATCAGCATACTGCCTAAATAGCTGACTGGCAAACCAAAGTGGCAGGCTGGCAGCTTCTCTCAAAGTGAGGCTCTTTATGGTCCTAAAGCCAGCCCACCAATATTACTAAACAGTTTTGCATTTTAGTCGGGATTATAATTATTTTAGTCAACTTTCTTGTAGCCTACTTTGACATTTTTGGTCTTGAGCTAGGGTAAGCCACTGCCATACCCTGCCACACCCAACTGACGCCCCTGTCTGTCACCACTCTCCAGGCTGCCAGCCAGTCCCAGTTAGACAGTGCACATACAGGTCTCAGTCAGCTCAAGTTTTTAAAAATCATAATGTTTTATTCAAATCACTTACTGAATTCACTGCCTTTAATTCAAATTGAGCCCAACTCTGCTATGCACAGGCGGGTGCCAGTGATCTGATAAATTAATCTGGTATAATGGACAATGCATAAACTAAGCTGGGTTTCCAGTCTGATATAGACAGCTAAATGCCCTTCTTTGTAATTTGGTTTGAAAATGCTTATATTAGCGGTCGTCCATATTTTCCACAAAGTTTTATTTGACCAATCAGACCAATAATTGAGAAAAAGATAAGAATTGGGCTGCCTGTGTAAACGCAGCCAAATACACGCTTTTGTAATTTGGCTTAACTATTCCTTTAATACAATGTCCTTCTCTGTGACGTGCTTGTCCTCGTGTCCATGGCCTCATCACACCTACCCAAATGATAAGTATTGTGCCTGATGCTATGTCATGGTGTTTCAGTTCATGTTGAAGAGTTAATGAGTAGCTAGCTAACATCACTGGTGGCTTATAAAGATAAAGAATACATAATAACCTAGCATCCTTAATCCTTCCCGTTGTAAAGTCTGTGGCCACACTGTGCACTTTTGACACCAAACTGAACTAGGCCAGTGAACAGCCAGGCACGGTTTTTCTGTCTGATTGAAACTCCAGTATGTGACTGCATCATTATACTATATCAATAATAGAATAACATGCACATCAATACAGGCACTAAAATATACAGTGTATAAAATAGAAGGAACTCATTCATAATATTGAGTTTCACCCTCTTTTGCCCTCAGAACAGCCTCAATTCGTCAAAGCATGGACTCTACACGGTGTCGAAAGCGTTCCACAGTGATGCTGGCCCATGTTAAATCCAATGCTTCCCACAGTTGTGTCAAGTTGGCTGGATGTCCTTTGGGTGGTGGACCATTCTTGATACACACGGGAAACTATTGTGTGAAAAACCCAGCAGTGTTGCATTTCTTTACACACTCAAACTGGTGCGCTTGGCACCTACTACCATACCCCGTTCAAAGGCACTTAAATATTTTGTCTTGCCCATTCACCCCGTGAAAGGCACACATACACAATCTATGTCTCAAGGCTTAAAGATCTTTATTTAACCTGTCACCTCCACATCAACAAGGATTGAAGTGGATTTAACAGGTGACATCAATAAGGGATCATAGCCTTCAGCTGGATTCACCTGGTCAGTCTGTCATGGAAAGAGCAGCTCTGCCAACACTGTTCACTCATGACAGACCTTTATTCATTTCCTCCCATTCCGCTCATGATGATACTCAAATGTGTGCTTTGCTTACACTGAAAATCCGCAAGGGTTATGAGGACAATGACGATCCTAATATCTCCAATCTTGCCATCCAAACGTAAGAAACATTACACAATCAATTAAAATGTTTTTTATTTACAATTAAAAAAGCATAGCTGAAAAGTCTTGGTATTTTCATGCAAAAAATCTGTTAGTATCATGGCATTATGATAACTTGAGTAAATGGTGTTATACTATGGATAAATAATGATATTTTTCTTTTATATGTTCTTGCATCTACACTGCCAATTAAAGACATATGAAAGCCTTTTCATAAGGGCTGTTTTACTCTGTTGAACTGTCATTCATCTTTACCCTATCCATAAGACAGGATGCCCCCTGTGGACAACATGAGTGACCCACATCACAGCTGCCTAATTCTTAACAACAACACCACACAAGGCAGACAGACTGTTACCGGCTTTGACACTACACCACAACACTTACTTGCAAACATGACACTTCCCTGAACACCAATGCATTCTCTGTCTAAATGAATGATAACAATAATTGAAGTAACATTGCACTTTTATAAATAAATAAATTAAAGTCCACCACATGCTTAGATGCTAGGATGCATGCTAACATATGCATGCTAACATACTGAGGTCAGTAAGTCAAGAGATGCCATTCAGTTCCATCACCCTTCTTTACAATGTATAATATGGAAGACAGAATGCCACATTCAACCTCTGTATGAATATACATATGTCAAATTCACTGGAATCAAAACACCTGTTAAAACATGAATTTAACATGAACAATTTAAGTGAATTTAAGGTTATTTTCAAAAACCAATGCCCAAACATTATTCCATGGACAATATGAGTGAAACGTTTTGGGAGATCCACGGGTGGTCTTCTCATCTTGGGAAACGGCAGCCATTTCAAACCTTAGTTTGAATTTGTTATGGGGGAGAAGTTTAAGGAGGGCATGTCAGTCTTTCTTTGAGGTGTGTTAGCAAAGATAAGACCCTCCCCACTCAATATTAGGACCTTGGACCATGACCCTTGGACAAAGCCAATCCGATGAGGCCTGCTAATCCGGCCACGCCCAGGCCGATTCCTCCGACGATTGCCATGCCAACCAAGCCATCTGTGTGGAAAAAAGTGACATCAAAACATGAACATTCCCTTATTACTTATACCTATCCAGCTTCTACCCATCATGTCCTGCTTGTTCAGTGATCATAGAATGAGAAAATTATGCAAATTAGACCTATTGAGACCCGAGACTTGATAGGTGTTCCTTGGCCTCCCCACTCACCTTTCTTTAGAGCCTTGTCTATTAGCTTCTCCAGCTCCAAGGCCTGGTTGTTGCCTGGTTCATTCTTCAGGAGAGTGCGGATATACTTCAGAGCTGTCTCATAATCCTGTGATGATAAAGATATATGGAGTGATAGAGAGATAGTGAGTGATAAGAGAGAGATAGCGTGTGAGAGAGATATACAATTGAGTACAAGGTGCTATGATATCTTCCGCAATTAACTCAGAGAGAGAGTAATCTATCTAGTGAGCTATGTCTTAAAACACATGGGTAATATAGTAGTACAATGAACATCACCTTCAGTCTGTATTTGGCCACAGCTAGGTAGAACAGGAAGTCTCTGGCATCGTCCTTTGATCCCTTGTTAACGAGCTCTATAAAACAAATTGAGCAATAGTACCAGTAACATTATTATAGGCCAATGCATATTGCATTGCACTATGTCAGCACTTCATTCCAATAAGTTGGACATCTAATCACTCATATTCATAGCTACAGTTGAAGTGAGGTTTACATACACCTTAGCCAAATACATTTAAACTCAGTTGTTCAAAATTCCTGACATTTAATCCTAGTAAAAAATTCCCTGTTTTAGGTCAGTTAGGATCACCACTTTATTTTAAGAATGTGAAATGCCAGAATAATAGTAGAGAGAATGATTTATTTCAGCTTTTATTTCTTTCATCACATTCCCAGTGGGTCAGAAGTTTACATACACTCAATTAGTATTTGGTAGCATTGCCTTTAAAATTGTTTAACTTGGGTAAAACATTTTGGGTAGCCTTTCACAAGCTCCCCACAATAAGTTTGGTGAATTTAGGCCCATTCCTCCTGACAGAACTGGTGTAACTGAGTCAGGTTTGTAGACCTCCTTGCTCGCACATGCTTTTTCAGTTCTGCCCACAAATATTCTATAGGATTGAGGTCAGGGCTTTGTGATGGCCACTCCAATGCCTTGACTTTGTTGTCCTTAAGCTATTTTGCCACAACTTTGGAAGTATGCTTGAGGTCATTGTCCATTTGGAAGAGCCATTGGCGACCAAGCTTTAACTTCCTGACTGATGTTTTGAGATGTTGCTTCAATATATCCACATCATTTTTCCTCATGATGCCATCTATTTTGTGAAGTGCACCAGTCCATCCTGCAGCAAAGCACCCCCGCAACATGATGCTGCCACCCCCGTGCTTCACAATTGGTATGGTGTTTTTCGGCTTGCAAGCCTCCCCCTTTTTCCTCCAAACATAACGATGGTCATTATGGCCAAACAGTTCTATTTGTTTCATCAGACCACAGGACATTTCTCTTGGAGCAGTGGCTTCTTCCTTGCTGAGCGGCCTTTCAGATTATGTCGATATAGGACTTGTTTTACTGCGGATATAGATACTTTTGTACCCGTTTCCTCCAGCATCTTCACAAGGTCCTTTGCTATTGTTCTGGGATTGATTTGCACTTTTCGCACCAAAGTACGTTCATCTCTAGGAGACAGAACGGGTCTCCTTCCTGAGCGGTATGACGGCTGCGTGGTCCCATGGTGTTTATAAATTGCTCCCAAGGATTAACCAGACTTGTGGAGATCTACAATTTTCTTTCGGAGGTCTTGGCTGATTTCTTTTGATTTTCCCATAATGGCGATCAAAGAGGCACCGAGTTTGAAGGTAGGCCTTGAAATACATCCACAGGTACATCTCCAATTGTCAGAAGCTTCTAAAGCCATGACATCATTTTCTGGAGTTTTGTAATTTGTTTAACGTCACAGTCAACTTAGTGTATGTAAACTTCTGACCCACTTGAATTGTGATATAGTGAATTATAAGTGAAATAATCTGTCTGTAAACAATTGTTTGAAGAATTACTTGTTTCATGCACAAAGTAGATGTCCTAACCGACTTGCCAAACCTATAGTTTGTTAACATGAAATCTGTGGAGCAGATGGAAAATGAGTTTTAATGACTTCAACCTAAGTGTATGTAAACTTCCGACTTCAACTGTATTTAGAGAGGCATTTGTAAGGATCTTGTTTGACGGTCTTCTGAGTACACAAATACTGTAGGCTACCCACCTTCCAACAAAACAATTCCTTTCTTAATGTCGTGGGAATACTTGCTCCGGATCAGACACCATGCATATTCAAACTTGGTCTCCTTTGACACACCCCCCTTCACCAACTCAGCATTGTACTTCTTCTCAAATTTCTGATGGTCAAAACAGAACAAATATGGGTACCTTTAGTAGTTTCAGACACTGACTGGCAAGGGTGATATGTTAGTGCCAGGGTGTTGGTAGTCTTTATGTTGAATTTACAGAAGGCCGTGACAGTAAACACTCAATTGTTATGGCACATTTCAAGACTTGCTGCAATCATGTCATAAAGAGAAGATAAATAAGTAATCAATGGACCTTTAGCAATGGAAGTTTGATGGTGATGATGTTGACAGTACAGTAGCTACAGTAATGCAGTCTCATAACGCGTCCTGGTCATGCATGTTGTGTAATAAACAACTCACATGGGACAGTAACGTTAGCAGACAATCTGGTCGAACAACATCAAGACAATATGATAAACCCAATGTGTTCAACGCAGCTGGTGTAATTGATGTAAAGTCGGAATGACACGGTTATCTACTAGCAATATGGCTAACGTTAGCTAGCATGTTTCACTTCTACAGCTAGACTGTTGTAAACGTTTGATTAAATGTTAACGAATGTAGCTGGGTATCGCAGACACCATATTGTATAAGCATAATACAACTACGTTATAAATCACGAGAATAATAAAACACAAACTTACCAAAAGGTCTTCGGGAGCTACCAAATCACTCACAACAGCATCCATTTTTCCGGAATTAACGGACTGGTAAATCCGATCATTCCGGTTTCCACTGGATACCACAGCCACAAAGTCAAAATTGGCTACATGAAAAAGCTATGAATTTGTGTCTGTGGTAACTAGTGACTACCAATCATTATAACAACAATTATGTCATTTACATGTTTCCAATGAACACGTTTTTGCTACATAATATAATAATAATAATAAAAGGTTTCATTGTCACTGACAAATGACGCTACAAAACATTAAAATCATATGGTTTTATTTAATGCAAACAGACATTTGAGTGTATTGAAGATACGTTTTTTATTCTAAGTTTTGATATAATGTTTCTAAATATAAATAATTCAGCCTGGCTGTACCACTGGGCCTTGACATAATGTGACGAAAAGTAGTATTTGGAATATGAAATATCATATATACACAGCGTGAATTACTGTAAATGTGTATGGCTATGCCCATGGCTGTGTCACTTAATTTCTAAAGTGGGCTGGGGAGAAGCTCCACAATGCCACTACAGAACACAGACAGACAGACAGATAGAGACAGAGTATGTATTTTCCATTTTGCACTTTAACTATTTGCACATCGTTACAACACTGTATATATACACATAAAATGATATCTGAAAAGTATCTAGAGAGAGAGCGACAGAGATGGTTAGACTGGCTATTATAGATCATGGTTATAGACAGGTCAATATGTTCAGTTTCACCAGTCTTATAAGTAATCTAGAAGGTATGATTTAGAGGACTACAGGGCTAGTATCTCGCCACTATGGCCTATTTTTGCCCTACCTTCCTAATGTTACTACATTTGCACACACTGTACATATATTTTCTATTGTGTTATTGACTGTACGTTTGTTTATCCCATGTGTAACTCTGTGTTGTTGTTTTTGTCGCACTGATTTGCTTTATCTTGACCAGGTCGCAATTGTAAATGAGAACTTGTTGTCAACTGGCCTACCTGGTTAAATAAAGGTGAAATAAAAAATTTAAAAAAATAAAATAGTATCTCACCATGTAACAGCAATAGCGATGAATTCGGTGTTCGGTGCTGCTGTTGATCGTGGAAAGGTGACGTTAGTCAGTAATATCTGAAATATTACCTTTGATTATAGCGTCCTCTGCTGTCACTATGGTGGCACCGACCGGCAACCGTCTGTAAGGGCAATATACAATTTCCCGTGCCTGGATGCACTTTGAAACGAGTTCCTTCACTTTGGCGTTGTCTGTGCACGGGATATGAGGAGCAGGAAGACAGAAGAGAAGGAAATCAACACAAACGTACAAACGTAATGCTTTTAGCTCTGTCTGCAGAGTGACATAAAAACAAAAAAAAAAAAAGATAATTTTCCAGGGGGTGTACTTACTTTTTCACATGACTGTAAGTATTCAGACCCTTTGGTATGAGACTCGAAATTAAGCTCAGGTGCATCCTGTTTCCATTGATCATTCTTGATATATTTCTACAACTTGATTGGAGTCTACCGGTGGTAAATTTAATTGATTGGACATCATTTGGAAAGGCACACACCTGTCTATATAAGGTCCCACAGTTGACAGTGCATGTCAGGTCGAAGGAATTGTTCGTAGAGCTCCGAGACAGGATTGTGTTGAGGCACAGATCTGGGGAAGGGTACCAAAACATTTCTGCAGCGTTGAAGGTCCCCAAGAACACAGTGGCCTCCATCATTATTAAATGGAAGAAGTTTGGAACCACTAAGATTGTCTATTATCAGGCAGCAGGTTAATTTACACAAAGTGTTAGTAAAGAAAAGTAGTCTGATAAGATGCAGCGTGATGAGTTACAATAACACAGTTACTTTGAAAGAAAATGCTATTCCCCAGGCATTGGAAATACAACTGAAATCTAGAAGGAAGAACTAAGCCTGTCAGTCAGAAAGTGCATCTTCTAAACCTACTGTACAGTATGTCAAACAAGCACAATGTAAGAAAAATAGAGGCAGGTCATTAAAGCGCAAGGTTATCCTATAGAGATTAGTTTCACTTTGACTCTCATCAATCATTGACTTGGATTAATGGATTTTATGGGTCATAAAAATTCAATTAGGCTACAGACGTTAGATGTCCTATCAATTTAATGAGTCGATAAACCAGGAATATCCGTTGATAGTAAAATGCCTCAGACAGCAAAATGCAACTGTTTACCAGAAGGTATAAATGGAAAACCCCCAGAATAATGTACATCTTACAGACCTACAGTCCCTTCAGAAAGTTGTTGTGTTACAGCATACATTTTTTTGTCACTGGCCTACACACAATACCCCATAATGTCAAAGTGGAAGTATGTGTTTTTAATGTTTTACAAATTAATAAAAAATGAAAGGCTTAAATGTATTGAGTCAATAAGCATTCAACTTATTTTTTCACTCATGATGGCGAAAAAAACAGCGACGTAACGAAAACAAAAAGGTTTTTTAATGATAAGGACAGCAACACACGTACAGGAAACCAAGTGAAAGCAATAACACACAGAACTTAAGGTGAACATAATGAGCGAACACAAAACAGGTGTGGGTGATAAGGGTGTTGCTGCCCACGACCGCCGGTTAGGACACAGGCGAGGAAGAGCGCCGGAGAGGAGGAGGTCCCGCAACTCTACGTGGGGCATTCGTTACACCTTCCTTCTCTCCTCGATTACTCCTGAGCACTTTCTGCTGCAGGAGGCATTCTACCGCAGAAGTCTAAATCAGCCATACCCACTTTGAAACAGATGTTGTTTTCTCTGAGAATTAAAGCATGCCACATTTAAAAAATATACACTACTTATCCTTGTATGTATAAAATGTCTAGCACAATTAGCTATTGATTTTCAAACCGCTCTTCACATGTATTTTGGGATTCAATGCATGTAAACTTAATTTTCCTGATGACGCTTTGGTGGAGAAAGAAAGTATTTGACCAGGGGAAAAACAATCTTGGAATAACTTATTTTGCGACGCATAAGAAAACCTTCACCCAGAAACACAGGGAATTAACCCTCTGCCGGGTTAGACAGGTTGCGGAGTTTCACATTGGAGAGTTTTGTGAAATTTCATGAAGTCCTAAACCAATCCCGTCCTTCATACACCTGCCTATTTATGTATGAGTTTTATTTGAAATGTTTACTCAACTACCAATTGCCTGCAAAACACTCACACCTACACACCTGTCTCCACTGACCCCTCCTTCCCTTAACTTTTTGTCCACACCCACCTTAGCAATGTCCTCTCGCATTGTCTTTTTCTCTTAAGTCTTTCAGTATGTTTGTTTGTATTGTCACCACAATGTTTTGTCATTCACTATTTCCAAAGTCCCCCTACTTGCTTCATTGAATCAATTGACTGATGAGTTGTGTATTATTAGATGATTATTAAAGTTCAGAGAAAGTTCAGAGAAATAGCCCTTCTCTAATTATGTGTCTTACTAGAAACCAGTTTCAAAATTTATAATACTACCAAAGTTCACCGAATTGAGCCCAATATAACCGTTACCAACTATCACTTGTTTTTCGATCTCACTAGGGAGATGCGCATCTAGTCACTTTGCAATAGAAACTTTCTCCATTTGAAAAATATTATTTGTGCTTATGAATTTACCATGTTAAATGTGACTGTACTTCTTTATTTGTTACAAGTTAGCTCACAGAATTAAGGGTTTGTTAACTTGTTAACTACTTACTACTTTCCAACTACTTGTAGCATGTTAGCTAACCCTTAACCGAACCCTTTTAGCTAACCCTTCACCTAACCTTAACCCTTTAAACTAACTCATAAACTTAACCCTAACCCCTAGCCTAGCTAACGTTAATTAGCTAGCAAACGTTATCCACCTAGCTAGAATTCGTAACATATCATACATTTTGTAACTTATTGTACATTTTGCAAATTCCAAACATATAATACAAATTGAAATTTGTAACATATCATACTAAATTGATTTTCCCAGATTTACGTATTAAATAATATGAAATGATCTGAGGCCAGGTTGCTGAGGACCAGGCCAAACCAAATATAATTGGCAGCTGGGGGATCCAATCATAAAATGAGGAACTGTGTAGTCCTGTGTAGTGTAAAGCCACAAAAAGCCAGTAGCTATGGTGGGAATATAATTTCCAATCCATCAAATTCATCATGGTTTAGTATTAATCAATAGTAGTTTAGTAGTCCAAATATGTCTGCAACATTAACTTGCTTGACCATGCTGTAGGTCACGTTTGTTACATGCAATCTGTTTTGCATATGAACTAACAGGTCATAGAGCAAACAACGCAATTATCACAACACTTTTTTATCAGCGTCTTTTTTCCCTGGCTTGGCTTCCCCAGTGATTTTTTTCCTGGCTTGGCTTCCCCAGTGATTTTTTTCCTGGCTTGGCTTCCCCAGTGATTTTTTTCCTGGCTTGGCTTCCCCAGTGATTTTTTTTCCTGGCTTGGCTTCCCCAGTGATTTTTTTTCCTGGCTTGGCTTCCCCAGTTATTTTTTTTCTGGCTTGGCTTCCCCAGTGATTTTTTCCTGGCTTGGCTTCCCCAGTGATTTTTTTTCTGGCTTGGCTTCCCCAGTGATTTTTTTCCTGGCTTGGCTTCCCCAGTGATTTTACTCATGCACCGCTTGCAGTCCATTTTCTTTCACATAAACTAGACTATATTTATGAAATTTCCCCCCCGGGGGATCAATAAAGTACCTATCTATGGCAGCACTGCAACTGATTATTAGGCTACTGTTATTGGTAACAGTGCATCCACATATTAGCTCACTATTGGCAAGTGCCAATATAACAATCACACCATTTGAACCAACGAGTTATGTGTTTACATAAACCACAATAATAATTTACTATCTATAAAAACCCTTTAGAACCTCCCTTTGGACATTCCCTCATGTAAAGTATTATAAAGTCATATCAAGTAGATCTACCCTAATGTAAAATGTTAACATGAACCCAACCTTCTCCTCGGCCCCCCAGACTTTTCACATTTTTGTTTTAAACCAAAACTGTCACACCTGATTCAATTAGTCAACTAATCATCAAGCCTTTGACTAATTGAATCAGGTGTGCCAGTTTAGGGTTAAAACAAACATTTGAGGAAAGGGTAGGGAAACCCTGCCATGAATGGTACTAAACCTTCTTCTAAATCTCCCCTTCCGGAACACCACTCTCTCCCATCGGAACCCTTTCTACATTAGGTCCTCCTCCTATACAAGCACCTATTGTGAAACCACAGAAACAACAACAAAGAACCACGCATAGACCCAACAATATCAGGTAATTCAGTGTGGTGGTCCAGAAGGCAAACAGGTACAGGGTCTTGTTACAGTACGGGTCCTCCTCAGTCAGAGTCTGGTTGTAGTTAGGCTGATAGATGGAGTAGATCCACACGTTACCTAGAGAGAGAATTTGGAGGACTATCTACACAGGAACATGTTCATATGTATGTCTCAAGCATTATAGATGTATAATTTCACGAAGAGAATATTACTGTTTTAAAAATTGTAAAAATCCATCCCTCTGTGCACACACACCACCCCCCCTGTTCCACACGCACTCATGCAGAGCGCATGCACATACACACACACACACACACACACTACCCCCCACCTCCCCACAGACACCCCTCAGACTCACCAAAGATGAACCAGCAGATAAGGAATGTGGTCACCAGGCTGTTCCAGAGGATGCAGACTAGCACCTGTTTGAGCTGGCAGAAGCAGGTGGAGAGGATGGAGACCAGGCCAAAGGCCCCCAACACTGTCAGGTAGATGGGGATGTAAGGCTGCCGAGGGCAGTCGTTCAGGTACACCCCACCTATAAAGTAGTAGCACACAAGATGGGAACATAGAAACATAAGCTATTTCCACGGCTAGGAGGGCAGTTGCAGATACTGGCACAAGCACAAAATTAAAATGCGGTTCAGTATAAAATAGTTTGAATTAATCTACTCACCCATGGCAATGTTGGCAATTAGCAGGGAAACCGGGAGTATATTAATACACACTAAAGGGAGGAGTGGAGAGGATCACCTAATTCAGTTGAATGCATTCAGTTGTACAACTGACTAGGTATCCTCCTTTCCCTTTCAATAGTTAGCCTGAAATCCAGACCTGATTTGTGCTAACATACCTGTGCTTGGCCTATGACAAATACATAATGCCATTTTTGGAAGCCAAAATAGATACACATTTAAATATAATATTGGAGTTTGGTTTGACATGTTTGGTCTTCTTCCATAAACATGCACCTTCAAGTTTATAAGGATTTAACATACCTGGGTTTTGTATGGAAGGCATTTTTTAAATTTTCAAATGTTCTTCCAATTTGGAATCCCGGTCTTCCACTCCACTATAATCAATTGTCAGTAACACAGACCGGTCTGCAGGGGTAGATGGACACACACACACACACACACACTCTGTTGGACACTTTTTCAAACGATACCCTACAAACTTATTCAGTATTTCAAAATGTCAACAAATCGCCTATAATCAGGGGGGTGCCAATGATACACTATAGTATACAGTATTCAATATAACCATGTTTTCACATGATCTACTCATGACTCTGAGCGTCTACATGGTATTTGCATGTCTTACCGTCAACTGTGTTCGTAGATCTGATCACAAGTAGAACACAGCAGTGCGTTTTCTGGTCAGAAATCTACTGCTGTCTACACACTTACATTGCTAATGACACAAACTGTTTGCAGAACTCTTATGGCAGCTGTAATAACGCCTATGTTTCAGTGTTGTCGTTGTGAGTCACCACACCTGATAAACCGGTTCACATGTTCCATACTTGCATGGTATCAGTGAGTCAATTATGGCTATTTATGACAAAATATACACGGTTGATAGAGAATAAGCATAGCATAAATGAAACATCCAATCACAACACCAACAATAACAAAAACTATTCACTAAATCGTTGTGGCTCTATGACAGTCTACAATATTTAAATTAGCATAAAGGGTTTTAAGTGACACACCCATGTATTAATGATCATACAGTATGCATGTTTTCCCTTACAATAACAATATAATGTATTTTTGGTTTTCTATTCCAGATCATGGCCAGTGAATTAAGAATAGCTTTGAACCCCACAACCCCCTATGCCAGGCCTGAACCTGTAAAGGCCGATGTTATTGTCATAAAAGCAACTTGAAGGCTACTGAGACAGTCACTATAAGCACATCCTCAACCACCTTCTGTGCCTCGTTCTCCGATGGGACCACAGTGGCCCGGGTGGTAGTCCCGGAGACCCTGGTGGAGAGGGTGCTGGAGGGACAGATGTTCCTGACCCAAAACGTAATTGTGAAAGCAAGAGGCCTAATGTTCCGGCCGGAAACCAAGTTGTTTAGGAACGTGGACCTGTTGGATGGGAGTAGATGCCAGGAGGTCCTCCAAATGACCTATCTAACACCTGAGCCTACGGTTTACACTACATTGGCAGTGAAGGTTGTAGCAGTAAGTATCAAGGATATACTATTATTTAACATTTCTGAATATATTCAAGTGACTTCACGGTGGAGGGGAAGGAGGAGGAGTACAAAGTTGCCAGGAGCTTGTAGGAGGAGTGCGGAGCCTAGGCGTGAAGGCCACAGTCTCTGCGGCACAGACTTAGTATCCACCAAAATATGGCTTTTCTTAAAATAGTTCAACCCTGGCCACTAGAGGGATATTTTAAACCTAGAAATTCAAAGTTTACTCGTTTCGTTGGTCCGTAACAAAATGTTGAGTGCCAATATTGCATTGATGCATCCTCGACTCGTCTACTAGCTACAACTAACGATCAGTGGCGACCCGTCGTTCACATTTTATATACATATCTATATATCCTTTTTTGGGGGGGGCTTGCCTGTTTTGCATGTTATTTTGGCGTTAATACGTGTCACATATCAGTTTGCATACAATGTAAAAAAAGAGAAATATATAATTGAGTTAATAAAGCCGCATACAAACAGGCAGCTCCAAAATGCAGGTGGGAATAAACAGCTCAACGGTGAACGGTCGTTCAACTCAGTATTGTAAATCCGGCATCTTTCTCTTTGATGACCAAATTTGCCCACGAAGGACCGCCGCGCCACTTTCCTGTTCAACCACATCGGTCACAACAACGTGAGTCCAAAAATGTCTCGTATGCTGCTGCATAAATATGTAATATGCCAGTGAGATATGTATACTGTAGCTAATAAATTATGTTGTTTGTAGCCCATGTACCTCAACCTAATAATTCGGTCTATTTTCACCTCTTAATTTTGCCTACTGTTCTGACTTGGTGGTGCACATGTAGCCTATAACCTGTTTTTGAGAAATGCTATCATCGAATATTATAAGAGCTTTCATTGTCTGCTTATATGCCCCCTTTATTTTTCCTACGGTTCTGACTTTGGTGTAGAGGGAGAACACCGTATGAACGGCCCATGTTCTGAATTCTGTTGCAGTACATTTCAAAAGTGCTGAACAAATAGTTATATTGACTACGTCTGTCCTAGTTCGCTCATTAATGTCTTAATTATTACGATTGCCTCTTATCCTCTTATCGTCCCTTTTGGGGGGATGGTTGAGGGGCAGCTCTCAGGTGGAACTCTGGGGGATCTTGGATCGTTGGTGGCCTGCCGGTTGGGAGCGTTGGGCTGGTGACCTAGAGGTCACTAGTTCGGGTCCCCCGATTCGACAGGTTGGGGGATCTGTCCAGGGGCGCAACTTTGGATATGAAAGTTGGGGGGACATAACTTGGCAGAGGGGTCTGGCGGTCCTCCCATTTTTGGGGGGCATCTAAAGCTCATTTCCTGCATTTCTACACAATCTAATATGACACACAGACCTTCTAGACATCTTTATTTAGAACAACAAAAAGTAAGCAAAACTGCCCACAGTCATCAACCTAGTCATCAACCTAGTCATCAACCTAGTCATCAACCTAGGTATTAAATATGTTTAAGTGATTGCTAAGAGATGAACTAGATCAATGTTAATTTAATCATCAATATTGCACCTTTAACCAATAGCCTAACAAATGAACAACTCTTCCAAATAAATTACAAAGACTTAACTTTTGATTGTCTTCATTAAGGTAGGCCATCATTGTAATTAAGAATTTGTTCTCAACTGACTGGACTAGTTAAATAAAGGTTAATTTATAATACAAAAAAAAAAGACTAAGATTTTATTAAGATTGTATAAGTGTGCCGTTCAGAGGGTGAGTGAGCAAGACAAATGATGTAAGTTCCTTTTACCGGGTTATGCTAGTAAGTGCAACTCTGCTGTGTTTTTTCAACTTCAACAGTTTCCCGTGTGTATCAAGAATGGTCCACCAACAAAAGGACATGCAACCAACCTGAACCAACTCTGGGAAGCATTGGAGTCAACATGGGTCATGGGCATCCCTGTGGAATGCTTTCGACAGAGTCCATGCCCCGACAAATTGAGTCTGTTCTGAGGGTGTTCCTAATGTTTGGTATACCTTCTGCATGAATAGTTCCATCTGTGCCACTGACATAGTCTGGCTTTAGGTCCAGTTTGTCTACAAATTAATAATTGATATGTTGGATTCACGTCTCCATCTCAACCACATACACAATTCTTGAATATAAACCAAATCAAATCAAACTTTAAATGCACTTTAAATAAAGTTTTTTGATTTAGTCCTGTTCTTTAACTTAGATTTTTGGTTAAGATGGAGACGATGAAAAATTGATTACTTTTTTAAAAATCCCAAGTATTTTCCATGTAGATTCCACGTCACAATAAGTTGACGAATTACGTTGAAACCACGTTGATTCCACCAGTTTGTGCGCAGTGGGTATCTATTTCAAATTCATTCACAGCGGTCTGTAGGTTTTTTGTGATGAGCATTGTGACAACAAGCCCCAGTCTCCCCAAATGCAAAGACATTTCTGATGTTCTCAATCAATCAATTACAATGATACACACAAAATAGCAGATTCCTTAACAAAAACATGAATCAATGGTCATTTGATTTTGTGCGACTTACTTTCGTGCTTCATCTTGTGACAAACTGTTTCCTGTTGGTTATTAAAGTATGTGCTGATACATCTGCCAGTAAGAAGAGCCAGTGCCAAAGCCAAAACAATGTATTTACATATTTTGAGCATAGACCTACACACATACCTATCATGGGTACCTGCATGTGAGAAAATAAACACATTTTAATGATAGCACACATTTTTCACAAGTCCTACAAAGGTATTCGGCCTACATATTATATACAACTTCAGATAACCTCGGCAGCTGGTAAGTGTCCAGAACCAATCATGTATCACGGTTTGATTATTTTTTTTATAATAATGCTGTGCCCTACATGGTCTAACCAGCAGAGATGTTAAACTAGGGCATGTATTTTACACATGAACTTATCTCGACTACACAACAGATATGCATCTGTTGGTCACAGATACCTAAAAAAAAAGGTAGGGACGTGGATCTGAAAACCAGCCAGTATCTGGTGTGACCACCATTTGCCTCATGCAGCGCCTCATCTCCTTCGCATCGAGTTGATCAGGCTGTTGATTGTGGCCTGTGGAATGTTGCCCCACTCCTCTTCAATGGCTGTGCGAAGATATTAGCAGGAACTGGAACACACTGTCGTACAATCCAGAGTATCACAAACATCCTTAATGGGTGACATGTCTGGTGAATATGTAGGCCATAGAAGAACTGAGACATTTCCAGCTTCCAGGAATTGTGTACAGATCTTTGTGACATGGGGCCGTGCATTATCATGCTGAAACGTGATGTGATGGCGGCGGATGAATGGCACGACAATGTGCATTGAAATTGCCATCGATAAAATGCAATTGTGTTCGTTGTCTGTAGCTTATGCCTGCCCATACCATAACCCCACCGTCACCATGGGGCGTTGACATCAGCAAACTACTTGCCCACACAAGTTGTGAGACTTCTCTAAAATGACTTTGGAGGCAGTTTATGCTAGAGAAATTAACATAAAATTCTCTGGTAACAGCTCTGGTGGACATTCCTGCAGTCAGTTTTCCAAATGAACACTCCCTCAACTTGAAACATCTGTGGCATTGTGTTGTGTGACAAAATTGCACATTTTAGAGTGGCATTTTATTGTCCCCAGCACAAGGTGCACCTATGTAATGATCATTCTGTTTCTTGATATGCCACATCTGTCAGGTGGATGGATAATATTGGAAAAGGATAAACGCTCACTAACATCGATGTAAACAAATTTGTGCACAACATTTTAGAGAAAAAAGCTTTTGTGCGTATGAAACATGGGATCAAAACTTTTATATAAACTGTTGCGTTTATATTTTTGTTCAGTGTATATGCATAAAGTTAATTCAAAGAGGTATTTGTCTTTGTTATTTATGGGAGTCCCAATATATATTTTTATTACCCCAAATGGATAAAGCTATTGAACCAGATTCATTTTCGTCCAAATCTGCGGCCTCTTCCAGAAAAACAGTGCTTGCATGGTTGTATCGTGGGTGGAACAAGCCACAGCTGTCAGTTATAAGTCTGTCAGGCATTCGCTGGATGAGGTCTCCACATAGATACAGCCCCTGGATCCTGACCGTGATTGGCCACCCTGCAGGTCAATCATTCGGCTCCGCGCCTTCTCGCTGTCGCTAGTCTGGAGGCGAGCCCCTCCCAGTAGTGTGTCCCACAGTAGACCACGGCTCCATAACTAAACACACACACACACGTGCAAGCATACACACACACGTACACACACAAAGAAAAGCAAATATTACGCACCTGAATATAACTTCATAATACTTCAATTACTGTATCAACCCCAGTGTGCTGTGTGTGTGTGTGTGTGTGTGTGTGTGTGTGTGTGTGTGTGTGTGTGTGTGTGTGTGTGTGTGTGTGTGTGTGTGTGTGTGTGTGTGTGTGTGTGTGTGTGTGTGTGTGTGTGTGTGTCTAACTGATGTGTCTGTGTTTGTGTCACTGAGATGTGTATGTTTCTAACCTCAATGCTAATATGTGCGTCTGGGTATCTCCTGTAGAAAATGGCCCTCATGTTGAACTCTGGGTTTCCATTCTCCTTGAACACACGTGTTCTTATGGTGTCGTCCTCACACCAGATCACTGCATACACATCTGGTGCTACACAACACAGACACAATACATAGATAATTAGTCTCACGTTTGTCGTCTTTATAGTCTTGTAAAAGATGGACATCGAGGTTTGTATACAATGAAACTACATGTGGTCAGTTGTTGGTAAAAACCACCATTCCGTATGATGTTAATGTATTTTCTGATAATGTATGTTTATAATGTGTGTTGTGATATTTTAATGTTATGTTGTAACGTTACAGTGATGTAATATCTACCTGTCTGTTTAGGCTGGCTGAGTCCAGATGCTCGACGTAGGTGGACTGTGGTCACTATACTGGGCTGGGGAAGATAACACTGCCACAATGAGGGAGCAGGCAACTCCTCTCTCAACTCCCTGAGAGAGAGAGAGAGAGAGAGAGAGAGAGAGAGAGAGAGAGAGAGAGAGAGAGATTTGGTTATTAAAGTATATTAAAAAAATGCAGTGGAGTTGAAGTAAAATTTGTCAAAAATAGTAAAATAAAGTACAGATACCAAAAAAAACTTGTTAAGTAGGTCTTAAAAGTATTTTTACTGAAGTACTTTACACCACTGAAGATACATTCCATTACTTCATTCCTAACATTCACACCATTCCTTCGTTCCTAACATTCACATCATTCCTGCCCCTAACCTGAGTCTGAGGTGGGAATGTGAGAAGAGGCGTATCAGGAAGCGTCCAGTGGCCCCGGGATGGAAGGTGGTGGGGAGGAGGGCGTAGCGGCCGGGGCCCAGGGTCACTCGCAGGGCCACACTACGGGAGTCCATGTACACAGAGCTGGCTGCCTGCTCCACCACACACTGCACACGGCTTAGCCGGTTCACCTCCACCTGATGACAGGGGTGGAGGTTAAATGAATAGTGGTAAACATACACAGGAAATATGGA
Source organism: Thymallus thymallus (assembly GCA_023634145.1). Lineage (NCBI taxonomy): Eukaryota > Metazoa > Chordata > Actinopteri > Salmoniformes > Salmonidae > Thymallus > Thymallus thymallus. The sequence continues at coordinate 11,001,386 of CM042423.1, forward strand.
GTATTCACACACTCCCAGTCATACACACACACACACACACACACACACACACACACACACACACACACACACACACGTACTATAGCATTCTACAGTGGCCCTTTTAAGGCCCTGTGACTCACCCTCAGCACCTCGAATCCGATGGGCAGATTCTCTCCTCCTCCATCCTTCCTCTTGATCCTCCTGTCCTCCTGCTGCAGACAGATCAACACCTCATCCTCCTCTCTCTGCACCTCAAACATGAACTGAGAGAGGTAGAGAGAGAAGGGGAGAAAGAGAGAGGTAGAGAGATAAGCAGAGAAAGAGAGAGAGATGGGAGAGAGAGAGTCCTATAATAGCAGTTTTATTTTAACACCAATATAGCTTAGTGACAGTTATGTTTTTTTTTTAGCTTAGAAATGTTATTTCCAACAGCACCACTCTGAGTAGGCTTTCACAGGTCTATTTACACACCATTAAGATTGTAGCAGTTGCCAAAATAGTTCATATTAAGTCCTTACAATTTCAGCAAGACAAACGATTTGCATGCTTGTGGTATATGCATACTATATTTTAGATACTATACTAGCATACTGAGTGTCCTTCTCAGAATATCAAGAATGTGTTTATCACTACTGTCAGAATGTAACAACTAAATTAGGACGAGACAGTTCTCCCCCTCCCAGTCACCAGACAGTTCTCCCCCTCCCAGTCACCAGACAGTTCTCCCCCTCCCAGTCACCAGACAGTTCTCTCCCAACCAGTCACCAGACAGTTCTCCCCCAACCAGTCACCAGACAGTTCTCCCCCACCCAGTCACCAGACAGTTCTCCCCCAACCAGTCACCAGACAGTTCTCCCCCTCCCAGTCACCAGACAGTTCTCCCCCTCCCAGTCACCAGACAGTTCTCCCCCAACCAGTCACCAGACAGTTCTCCCCCAACCAGTCACCAGACAGTTCTCCAACACCCAGTCACCAGACAGTTCTCCCCCAACCAGTCACCAGACAGTTCTCCCCCTCCCAGTCACCAGACAGTTCTCCCCCTCCCAGTCACTAGACAGTTCTCCCCCTCCCAGTCACCAGACAGTTCTCCCCAACCAGTCACCAGACAGTTCTCCCCCAACCAGTCACCAGACAGTTCTCCCCCTCCCAGTCACCAGACAGTTCTCCCCCTCCCAGTCACCAGACAGTTCTCCCCCAACCAGTCACCAGACAGTTCTCCCCACCCAGTCACCAGACAGTTCTCCCCACCCAGTCACCAGACAGTTCTCCCCCTCCCAGTCACCAGACAGTTCTCCCCCAACCAGTCACCAGACAGTTCTCCCCACCCAGTCACCAGACAGTTCTCCCCCACCCAGTCACCAGACAGTTCTCCCCCAACCAGTCACCAGACAGTTCTCCCCCAACCAGTCACCAGACAGTTCTCCCCCACCCAGTCACCAGACAGTTCTCCCCAACCAGTCACCAGACAGTTCTCCCCCTCCCAGTCACCAGACAGTTCTCCCCCTCCCAGTCATCAGACAGGACCTCGACCTGGAACCATTTAACCAGGTGTTATGAACATAAACCGAGCTGAAGTATAGGCTCACCTGGGGGTTGTGTAAAAAAGTGTCTTTGTGGTTGATGCATCCTCCACATCTACTCTTCTTATCAGTCTGTTCATCCCATCCTCCATCCACCTCTCCCTCCTTCTTCTCCGCCTCCTCCTTCTTCTTCGTCTTCTTCACCCCTTCCTCCTTCCTCTTCGTCTTCTTCTCCCCCTCTTTCGCAACAACCATTTTCTCCCTCCCTCCACCACAAACACCTCTACCTCCTCCTCCCCCTCCACCCCTCTGTCTCTCCCCCAGTCTTGCCTCTTTCCGGTCCCCTCTCTGAGTCTGGTTCACCCCACCAGGCTTGGCAGTGTTCTTCCCCAGGTTGGGTGCATGGCGGCTGGAGAGGAGAGTGCCGGGGGTGTTGGGGGCTGGAGCCCACTCCCCAGGGCAGCGTACTTCTCTCCAGTGAGTTCTGGGCCACAGCAGGGATCGTTCTACCAGACGACACACCACCACGTCTGTGAAGTAGCGGCAGAAGTCCTCAAACTCCATCCTGAGAGAAGGAGAGGTGAAAAACACTATTTATTTAGCTTGTCAGTACCAGACACACACACACACACACAAACACACACATACACACACAAACACACACATACACATTAACATATTGAAGTGTATTTGTAACGTAGGCTATGCATTGAGCATTTAAGTTGTTTTCTGTTAAAAGAGTAACATTTATTTGACTATTTGTCTTTACCAGAACTCCCCCACATCTCTGACTATGAGGCCCATCTTCTCTCTTTCACCACGACCAACCTGCTGCCAATGTTGAGACCTGAAGGGGGCGCAAATGAGCTCTGTGTCAGTGGTTCCCTTCATGTGTGCTTTGCTATGAGACCCTCTAATTTTGTGGCCAACCAAAATAGCCAACCATGTTTCTAGCCAGATCCTGACATTGACCTATACCTATAAACAGTACAGTAGTAGCCCCCTCACCCCTGACTCCAGGGCCCGGTCCAGTCGGCTGTACCCCATGGGTTCCTCATGCGCACCATGCAGATACGACCACCACAGCCACCCAGCAGTGACCACTCCCCCAGACGCACCTTCCTCACCGCAGTTATACCGTAGGCATGGCCCCGCACCAGACCACAGTCTAGTACTGACTCTACTGTCTCCCCCTCCGCTGGCTGAGACAGACAGAGACAGACAGAGACAGACAGACAGACAGACAGACAGACAGACAGACAGACAGACAGACAGACAGACAGACAGACAGACAGACAGACAGACAGACAGACAGACAGAGAGAGAGAGAGAGAGAGAGAGAGAGAGAGAGAGAGAGAGAGAGAGAGAGAGAGAGAGGTACACTAATATCAATACACAATAAAGGCACTCTATGAAGGTGCCCTGATTTGTATAATAAGAATCATCCACAATACTATAACTGCACAATGAACAATACAGATCATTAATCAATAAAGGCATGTATCTGGAGTGTTTATGAGGACAGGAAAGAGGAAGGGCAGAGAGCGAGGAAGTCAAAGACAAGAGAACTTGCCAGGATAGAGAGCATGCAGTGTCATTCCTGTCATAGTACAGTAAACGTTAATGCTGGGCTATGCTCAACACAGCAACTATATATCCAACTGTCTCTCTATGACCCAGTACAGTACAGTATGTAGAGGTGACCTCTCTGGTAGAATGACATTCATAGAAGCTCTCTGGCCCAATCCCAAACCATTCATTATCACCCTGCATGCACATGTTCATGTAATATCTAGGGCAGGTGGGCACAGGCTTATATTTTGAGGCCTCCAGTAATGGTCTCTGGTATTGTGATGGATTAAAGTTCCACAGTCAAGCTGATCTTTTAGTACTAATTCACTGATCTAAGGTCAATTAAACATTTTCCCCACACATGGTTACTGTTACGTTTTGGAGAGTGTAAGCTGATCCTAGATCTGCGGTTAAACAGGGAAACGTCTATGGTTCACTGACCCGTATGAAGCAAGTGATGAGGGCTCTGCGTCCATGGGCCTTGGCCAGGGTCTGGAACAGCGCCCTCCTCTGGTCGAGGTGCAGGGTGAGGGCCTCCCTGTCCAGGCTTAGGGGCTCTGACACACCCCCTGTGAAGTCGATCAGGGCCTCTGCCGTGTTACCGCCTTCCAACGCCTCATAGCAGCCATTCAACCTGGGTGAGAGAGGAGAGGGGGAGAAGAGTGGGTGGGGAACAAGAGAGGAGAACAAGAAAGTTGGAAGACAGGGAAAGAGGGGAATTGTTGAGGATGAGGAGAGAAGTTGAAGGGGTGGGATGGGGTGTATTTTGTCAAGTGTGTATTTGCTGTGTGGTGTATACTGTATTCATTAGATAACAATTTATTAGGTGCAACTGAGACAATAAGATATTAATTGACTGATAAACAACCTTTCTCTTAGCTAACCTGAAATCTAATCTCTCAGCTGTCTTGCTTTAGCATAGTGTAAAGTCTCACTTGGCGTAGGCCTTCTCCAGCAGGGCGCTCCAGAACTCCCGTGGCGTGGCTGAGCGGCAGAAGAGCAGTGTTCCGTCCTCGCTGACCGGCAGGCGGTCGTCCACCACCACGTCTGTCCAGAGGCCCAGACGCCAGAAGCGAAAGTGGAAGATTCCGGCATACAGGTCGGGACGCTTGGGGTTCCACTCCTGCTCCATGTGGTCAGGAATCACCTGGTGGTTTAAACCAATCACATGAAATTAGTGTTTTGAAGGTTTCAGGGCTGGTCATTGAATGTGTTATTACAGTGGTCACAGTGGCAGACTTTTGGTCCAGCCCAGCGCTAACATGTCTGATTCAGCTATAAGCAACTTATCATCAAGACCTCTCAGTGAAATTAAAATGAAATCAGTGACCAGGAAGTAAACCAGTGAGGTGACCTACAGCGATTCGGCTTCTGCCCTTTGACCCCTCACCTTTTTCCACAGCAAGGGTTCTGAGGCCAGACAGGAAGTGGCCGCCACCATCCAGCAGTTACCCAGACTGCCTTGGTGCAGGTCCCGTGTGCTGATGCCGTCAACAAAGAGACGAGGGTCCTTACACAGCTCCTGAGAGAGAGAGAGAGAGAGAGAGAGAGAGAGAGAGAGAGAGAGAGAGAGAGAGAGAGAGAGAGAGTAAACTGGGCCTATAAACCCAAAAGTAAACTGGGTGCAACATACAGTACAGTAAGCCTATTCGATCTAGTTTATCTTGAAATGATGCCAGTGTCAGGACTAGTGTGTCGATCCATTCTATGATTACTTGACTTTGATGTCAGAGCAGTGTAGAAGAGAGAGATCCTGTCCACTTGGAGCTGTTGATCTTAGTTTTGACAGTATCAGGTCACAGCAGAGTTATAAAGATACACACACTCATACACTAACACACACACACACGCACATACACACTCACGCACATTGCTACACACACAGGTCATAACCTGTACAAATGTAACTCTAGAAAAGTTTAGAATTAAATCTTAAATTATATCATGTTCAAACTACCATATGAAGTATGAACCTGACTGGATTTTATAACAGTTATGATATCTGAGGAAGGGAAGTTCACAGTGTCCAAGCGTCCTGTATCTGTATGTGTGTGTGTGTGTGTGTGTATGTGTGCGTGTGTGTGTGTGTGTGTGTGATTATATGAGTGAGTGTGTGTGTGTCTCACTGCAGAGTGAGGTGACAGATGTCATCCTATCATTTGACCCCCGGTGGATGCACGCTTAAAATACCTGCGCAGAGCATTAGGGAAGACATTATCATTAACCCTTTGTGGTTAGCTACCATATATACTGTAGTACCAGGCACGTCCACAGATAGGGCTCAACCAGTCCTCGAGGTGGATTTTTTAGAATTTTTATGAATTAGTTTATAAAAATTTATGAATTAGTTTTAATTTCTTTTAATATATTGAATTGCACATAAAACTAGCTAATTTCATTAACTCTTGAATATCTGAAAGTTCCCCCTCCACCCTCCTGCCCCAAGAGCGCACTCTTATGACTTGCATGCAGTGGACACTGACTGCGGGCGCCAGGCGTGGAGACTTGAATATTGTGATGTCAAATAAAAAACAGTTTTTTGGGGGGGAGGCGAACAGTAGACAGAAGTTTTTGGGACATTTTAAAAAGCATTTCCTGCAATTCTACACAGTTTGACATGACTTAAGTAATGCTTAAGAAAAAATAATGGATGAATAAGATGTTTGGCTACAGAAGTGACATTTCTTAACTTTGTCTACAGCTGATGATGAGTGAGTGTGTTATTGCAGAAAATAAATATAATTGTTGAAATGTTGGCTACAGAGGCAGTTGTTAAACAACTACCTGTAAATGCAGTATTATATTTGGCAATACAATCAACGAGGAGGCCCAACATCAGACCTCCTATGGAAAGGTTTGTTTAGGATATTTTTTGTGTTTCTTGTATTCGGAAAGTATTCAGACCCCTTGACTTTTTCCACATTTTGTTATGTCACAGCCTTATTCTAAAAAATATAAAATGTTTTTCCCGCCTACGTACAATACCCCATAATGACAAAGCAAAAACAGGGTTTTAGAAAAAAACGAAATAACACATTTACATAAGTATTCATAAGTACCCCCATTTGCAGCGATTACAGCCTCGAGTCTTCTAGGGTATGACGCTACACACCTGTATTTGGGGAGTTTCTCCAATTCTTCTCTGCAGATCCTCTCAGGCTCTATCAGGTTCGATGGGGAGCGTCTACAGAGCTATTTTCAGGTCTCTCAAGAGATGTTAGATTGGGTTCAAGTCCGGGCTCTGGCTGGGCCACTCAAGGACATTCAGAGACTTGTCCTGAAACCACTCTTGTGTTGTCTTGGCTGTGTGCTTAGGGTCGTTGTCCTGTTGGAAAGGGAACCTTCGCCCCAGTCTGAGGTCTTGAGTGCTCTGGAGCAGGTTTTCATCAAGGATCTCTCTGTACTTTGCTCCGTCCATTTTTCCCTCGATCCTGACCAGCCACTGAAAAACATCCCCACAGCATGATGCTGCCACCACCATGCTTCACCTTAGGGATGATGCCAGGTTTCCTCCAGAAGAGTTCAATCTTGGTTTCATCAGACCAGAGAATCTTGTTTATCATAGTCTGAAAGTCCTTTAGGTGCCTTTTGGCAAACTCCAAGCAGGCTGTCATGTGCCTTTTACTGAGGAGTGGCTTCCGTCTGACCACTCTACCAGAAAGGCCTGATTGGTGGAGTTCTGCAGAGATGGTTGTACTTCTGGAAGGTTCTCCCATCTCCACAGAGGAACTCTGGAGCTCTGTTAGAGTAACCATCAGGTTCTTGGTCACCTCCCTGGCCAAGGCCCTTCTCCACCGATTGCTCAGTTTGGCCGGGCGGCCAGCTCTTGGTGGTTCCAAACTTCTACCATTTATGAATGATGGAGTCCACTGTGTTCTTGGGGACCTCCCCAGATCTGTGCCTCGACTCAATCCTGTCACTGAGCTCTACAGACGATTCCTTCAACCTCATGGCTTGGTTTTTGCTCTGACATGCACTGTCAACTGTGGGACCTTATATAGACAGTTGTGTGCCTTTCCAAATCAAAAATCTATTTTAGAATAAGGCTGTAACGAAAGACCATGTGGAAAAAGTAAAGGGTTCTGAATACTTTCTGAATGTACTGTATGTCTTACATCTTAAGACTACATAGATACAACCACAGCCTAATGTCCAGTAAATAGCTACCCTTGAAGACGCACCACTACACTTCCCTTCCCTCATCACAGACATATGCTATTTAAATCAAGTGTTTCTTTTATTAACACACACTGATACCCTGGTCATATCCTCAACACGCGCCACACACACTCTGGACCAGGTCGGGTTACTCTGTACTGACGCCTCTGGTCCATTAGAAAGGCTTTAATTAACTAGATCTGGAATAAAACCTGCTGAGTGGATGACTAGAATTAGACTGGGGACTTAGACTGGTGTCCGCTGCAATGGGGAAAGTGCATGGAGGGGAGTCCTGAGGTCCAGTAGGAGTGTGTGGCTGTAGATGGAATAATACATTGATGGATTGATTTTGTTAGTCCGTTATAGACTAGGTCGTTAAATAGCCTGCCCCATATTTGCTAAATATGTTGAACATGTTTGCGGTCCACATTGTTCTAATTGCTTTGCTTCAATATGGAAATATAATGTTAAACATAGGCTATAGCATTCACACTGAAATAGGGGCTAGGCCTACTATAAATTGCAGTCTCGACATGGACAAGCCAAACATATTGTATTGTTGCCTATGTGCGAGGCACATTCTCCAGAATAAATCCATAGTTTATGGGATTATGGGAGGGCTGAATAGTTTGGAGGTGCCTGTCCGTGATAATTGGGCAAGGAGTGCTCTTTGAAAATGGGGATGGGGATACCCTATATGAACAAGCAAAATGAAGTATTCAGGTATGTGAATTGTGTATGTTTATTTTTCTAAATATTAGATTCACCGGCACAAAAGGCACATCTCTCCTTCCATGGGCACTGTGCATCATGGCAGGATATACTACATTTCCACTCTCAAAATCTATTATCACCTACGTCATTGAAACCAGCTTTTTGTGGGTCTTCCCATTAGCACTGCATGACATTGTAACTTTTGCGCCTGTTTTTAAAGGCCCAGTCCAGTCATAAATAGGATTTCCCTATGCTTTATATACACTGAGTGTACACAACATTAGGAACACCTTCCTAATATTGAGTTTCACCCTCTTTTGTTCTCCGGAGCATGGACTCTACCAGGTGTTGAAAGCGTTCCACACAGGAAACTGTTGAGCGTGAAAACAGACTCAAACTGGTGCGCCTGGCACCTACTACCATACCACATTCAATATTTTGTCTTGCCCATTCACCCTCTGAATGGCTTACATACACAATCCATGAGGAAACATGCAGAAAAATGTATGCTGAAGTACTGAAATTCCCACAGAAGAACGTTGTAACGTTCTCTGAACATTCTGAGAACATGACTTTAACCAGAACCATGAGGAAACCTGTAGAATATGTTATGCTGAAGTACTGAAATTCCCACCTAAGAAACATGGTTCTCAGAACGTTATGTGCTAGCTGGGTATGCTGCACCATTCCCAGAACATTGTGGGAAGGTTGTATGCAAAATAACCATAGGACAACCACGCTCTCACCAAGCTCTAACAAACATATGGTTCTTAGAGCGTTATGTGCTAGCTGGGGACACACCTGAAATATTGCCACCCATCTCACCTCAGCACAAGAGCTGATGTTAGACAGGTAAATTGCCGAATCTGGCTTTAGGGCTGGAAAAAGCCAGAAATGTATGAAATTGCGTTTGACACACCTCCTTAGCACTCATCCACCCACTCTCTAAACTTCTCTCTCCCCTCCATTCCCCATTCTCTCACCCGTGGTCTCTTCCATGTGAGTCCAGGGGGTGGGTCTCGTTTGTAGAAGAGTGACAGTGCAGAGGGGGGGAAGAGGGGGTCCTGGAAGAGCTTGCCCCGCCGCAGACACGCCCTCTTCAGCTTGTGGAAACTCTGCCCCTGGAACCCACACACTCTCTCTGGCATACTGAGGATAAGAGAGAAAACGTGGAGAGAGGGATTGAGAGAGAAAGAGATGGGGCATGAGAGAGGATATGGGGGAACAGCGAGGAGAATGTCTGCTCATTTCACTATTTAGAACATGATATTACATATCCTCTCATTCTATTGGTGTCTAGAGTAAGATAGTTTCAAGTTGTTATTGTCACATGCACTAGTACAGTGAAATGCCTTTCTTGCTTGCTCCTTCTCAACAATGCAGTAATCAATATAATTTAGTAAAAAGTCAAGTAGAACAAAAACACACGAGAAATAGAAAGTACACAGATAGTACATCACATTAATGAAAAGAGTGGAGCTAGAAGGGTTAACATTAAGGTCATAGGGGTCAGGGGGAGGGGACATGAGGTGAGGACACAGTTAGTCATTAGACCTATCTACTACCAAGGGGGCAGACACCAGCCAGCAGAGTGCGTGTGTGTGTGTTTGTGTGTGCGTGTGTGTGCGTCAGTGTGTGTGTGTGTGTCTGTGTGAGTGAGTGTGTGCATCAGAGAGTGTGTGTGCGTTAGTGTGTGTGAGTCAGGTGAGATTCTGTGTCAGTGTTTATGCCAGGAGCCGGTGTGTGTGTGTGTGTGTGTGTGTGTGTGTGTGTGTGTGTGTGTGTGTGTGTAGGTGGCTGGGGATCTAGTGGTGCTGAGTAGTCTCTGCAGTGAGACACACACACTCACTCATATAATCACACACACACACACACACACAGGCCAACATTAGTAAATTACACTCTTGCTTTCCCTCTCCGGGCGCCATGTTACAGGCAGTTAAAGACGAGAAGCACTTCTTCACATTAACAGTTCTAAAATGAACTGATATGGGTTCTGTCTATGAGAGTATGGCAGAACTGAAAATAACCTGTCCTCTGTGCATGACAAAGGTAAGAATTAAAGTCTTACTACAGTGTTTCTTTGCACTATAATGTCTCAATCTGTTAATATGTCTTGATGCCCAGTTGTTAACCTGTACATATTCAAATAAGTAAATAAATAAAATATTCTGACTAAGTACAGTGAGTACCTGTTCTAGATGGCTTGTCAGTGTATCCACTTGGTTCCCGGTAGGAGCGAATTCCCAGACCTCAGGTACGTCCCTTGAAACACTCCCTCTTAGTCATAAATACAGTTCCATCTGATTGGTCAGTACACAGTATAATGTTATCTAGGGAAGTTAAATGTCAGGAAAGCATCTTCTGGACACCCCCAATAGAGGGAGAGAGAGAGAGAGAGAGAGAGCGAGAGAGAGAGAGAGAGAGAGAGAGAGAGAGAGAGAGGTTGTATGAAGCTATAGAGTCAGCTTCTGTTGTTCCTGTCTGTCTTCTCTGTCTCTAAGGCAACCCGTACAGGCTTGCAGACCAGCTGTAGGTCTTGTGGTAGTTTTCCAGTGTTTATAGTGGCATCTTGATCAGCTCTCCCTAGGAACGTATGTCCTTTATGTTCATTGGGATTTCCTGGTTCAAATAAAATTTTAATAAAAAATCAATAAAAAATATGATTTCAGTAAGTGAGCATACTGTTATTACAGCATGAATAGCAACTCAATGTTTGTGGCTTTTGTAATTAATTTTAGCTCCAGTCTCTGTGTCTGTGTGTCTCTGTGTATCTATGTGTGCCTCTCTCTGACTGCTCTGTGTGTGTCTCTGTGTCTGTGTGTGTCTCTGTGTGTGTGTGCCTCTCTCTGACTGCTCTGTGTGTGTAGTCCTGACATGAGCCATGACGCTTGTGACTTTTTAAAGCGTCTAAGTGAGTTTGTAAACACGTAACAGAGCCTAGAGTTGAGTGACACGTTGTATGTGTGATGTCCATGTTCAACCTGTCACAACCTGCGCAGCCGTGTGCCATTCCTATGTGACTTCACATGATGTGTAGGTGTGTGTCGGTCATACCTGTGTTCGAATAGAATTTGAAATCTTTCAAATCCTTTTACCTTTGTCTTTTGCCTGCCTGGATTGCTAGATGCGACTATTCAATGAAGTCCATTGCGCCGGGACGCTCAATCAAGACCAGCTAAAGTATTTGCAACGATTTTAAATAGTATTGAACCCAGGTTTGGTGGGAGTGTTTGTGGCTGTAACCGTGACAGGGCACCAGTAACACCAGTAGACCTGTATAGCTGTGTGCTGCTGTAACTCTACCCTCCAGACAGACAATGGATACTCACTCCTTCCATTGCTCTGTGACATACTGTAACACACAATTAGCAAGAGCTTGTCACTGTATCCTCTCACACTGGGGAAACACCACACGGTTACATTCAGACATGTTAATGTTTCACCCATTACAGTAAAAATACACTTCATCCTCTAACCCTCACTCTTAGGGAAAAAAAGGTGCTATCTAGAACCAAAAAGGGTTCTCCGGCTATCCCCATAGGAAAACACTTTGAAGAACCGCTTTTGGTTTCAGGTCGAACCCTTTTGGGTTCCATGTAGAACCCTTTCCATGTGGGACCAAAAAGGGTTCTCCTATGGGACTGTCCCAGGAGCATAGGACAGGACATAGGACATAGGGCAGGACATAGGACAGGACATAGGGCAGGACACAGGACAGGACATAGGGCAGGACACAGGACAGGACATAGGGCAGGACACAGGACAGGACATAGGATAGGGCAGGACATAGGACAGGACATAGGGCAGGACACAGGACAGGACATAGGATAGGACAGGACTTAGGACAGGACATAGGACATGACATAGGACAGGACATAGGACAGGGCATAGGACAGGGGAAGAAGAAACTACCTAACCAATCAGCTTGACACTTGATGCAAGGCTATAACTGTTCATGTGTAAGCTATTCCATGCAAAGACACACAGCACATACAGGTTAATGTGCTCTTTGGTTGTCTCTTCATTGAGCCACTTACTGATCTTTCTCTCTCTGTTTCAGTGAAGGTATATCTTACTGCTGGGTCTGCTCCTCTCTTCAGATCCTCTGCATAGTGTTCTGTCCTCTCCCTGAACCCCATACTACCCCGGCAACTGTATCTGTGTAAGAACCCTCTCGCCCCTCTCACTCTCCCTCCTTCACCTCTCTTCTTCTCTCTCTGTCTCTCTTCTCCCTCACTTTCTACTTGTCATTTAAACATTTACATAAATATTTGTTCAATCACACTTTATTACTTTATTACTTTACCGCTCGTTCTGTCTATTTTGTCTGTCTAGTCTTTCCTTCCTTCCCTTTCTCTATCTCTCTCTCTCTCTCCTCCCTTTCACATGTTGTCATTAAGCGAGTGTCCCATCCGCAGGGGGCACCCCCCTCCTTCTCTCCTCTTCCCCACCCCCCTCCTTTAACCCCTTCATTGCCAGACTCAAAATGGATTATCTCATTTAAATTGAAATAGCTATGTATCTATGTCATATTGTTCACATTTGCTGCTAACAGCTGGATTGCAGTGTACACACAGGACAATATTATTGACTAGATACCACTGCAGACTGGAAACTGATGCTCATAAGAGCATGTGTGTAGATAGGATTGTAGATGTGATGCTATTAAACATAACCATCTACCAAATATTTTTGCTGTGGGTCTGATGATGTTTCTTAAACGTCCAGGACATTTTGTGACAAGGCCACATCACCATTTTAGGAGAGATTCAGAGTTAAGGACATTTTGTGACAAGGCCACATCACCATTTTAGGAGAGATTCAGAGTTAAGGACATTTTGTGACAAGGCCACATCACCATTTTAAGAGAGATTCAGAGTTAATGACATTTTGTGACAAGGCCACACCACCATTTTAGGAGAGATTCAGAGTTGGATGGCATTGAAGCTTTGGATGAAATATAACAGTATCTGCTTGTCACAATCACATTAAATCAGTAATCTATTTATAAACCCCAACTACGCTTATCAATCTACTCACTCCTTCATACCTGAACCTCTTCTCCCTCTACCTATCTGAAGTTCCTTCCTCTTACATACTCAACTGTCAACAAGAATACCACCACAATGACATGAACCCTACAAACCCCGCTCTGTCATAATGAATCATATATACACTGCCTATTTAGAAATACTGTTTATAAATAAATAGTAGGCCCTAGCTCTGAATTATAACACAGACAAGCAGTGTTTGCCTTGGCACTCCAAAACTCCAAACTCACCAACCAAATTCACTTGGTAAAATCCTTATCAAGTAAATGCATTGGTGTCTTAGCATATTTTGTATTGTTAACAAATAAGCAGGTGTTTACATTTTACAAGTGTACTCTGAATACCGTTCCCTACCTTGAGCACAATCCCCCTTTCCCCTTTTGGGTAGTGTCAACTTCTATACTGTGCCAGTGCATTGACATTTACTTGCTGTGAGTCTGAGGGTGTTTTCACACTTTGTCCATTTCAGACAATTTTTGTGAAATCAGGTTCACTTAATCTTCTGTGCAGTGTGAACACTCCAAAGTAGTTGGCTTGAATTCCTCAGTCCGGTTCCCTTTTTTTAAGGGCAATATGAACACAAAGCTCCTCAAATGTGGTTGTCATCATTCACGCCCCTCACACTAGACTACTGCAATACCGTTTCCCCTGCCATAACCCCTCACACTAGACTACTGCAATACCGTTTCCCAAGCCACAAACCCTCACACTAAACTACTGCAACACCGTTTCCTCTGCCATAAACTCACACTAGACTACTGCAATACCGTTTCCCAAGTCACAAACCTTCACACTAGACTACTGCAACACTGTTTCCTCTGCCATAAGCCCTCACACTAGACTACTGCAACACCGTTTCCTCTGCCATAAACCCTCACACTAGACTACTGCAACACTGTTTCCCCTGCCATAACCCCTCACACTAGACTACTGCAACACCGTTTCCCTTGCCATAACCCCTCACACTAGACTACTGCAACACTGTTTCCTCTGCCATAACCCCACACTAGACTACTGCAACACTGTTTTTTCTGCCATAACCCCTCACACTAGACTACTGCAACACCGTTTCCTCTGCCATAAACCCTCACACTAGACTACTGCAACACTGTTTTTTCTGCCATAACCCCTCACACTAGACTACTGCAATACCGTTTCCCAAGCCACAAACCTTCACACTAGACTACTGCAACACTGTTTCCCCTGCCATAAGCCCTCACACTAGACTACAGCAACACCGTTTCCTCTGCCATAAACTCTCACACTAGACTACTGCAACACTGTTTCTTCTGCCATAACCCCTCACACTAGTCTACTGCAACACTGTTTCTTCTGCCATAACCCCTCACACTAGACTACTGCAACACCGTTTGCCCGGCCATAAACCCTCAAACTAGACTATTGCAACACTGTTTCCCCTGCCATAACCCCTCACACTAGACTACTGCAACACCGTTTCCCCTGCCATAAACCCTCACACTAGACTACTGCAACACTGTTTCCCCTGCCATAACCCCTCACACTAGACTACTGCAACACCGTTTCCCCTGCCATAACCCCTCACACTAGACTACTGCAACACTGTTTCCTCTGCCATAACCCCACACTAGACTACTGCAACACTGTTTCTTCTGCCATAACCCCTCACACTAGACTACTGCAACACCGTTTCCCCTGCCATAAACCCTCACACTAGACTATTGCAACACTGTTTCCCCTGCCATAACCCCTCACACTAGACTACTGCAACACCGTTTCCCCTGCCATAAACCCTCACACTAGACTACTGCAACACTGTTTCCCCTGCCATAAACCCTCACACTAGACTGCTGCAACACCGTTTCCCCTGCCATAAACCCTCACACTAGGATAGGATAGGATAGGTACTTTATTGATCCCCTGAGGAGAAATTTCTTCTTTATTTTATTTTTTAAGACTACCGCAACACTGTTTCCCCTGCCATAAACCCTCACACTAGACTACTGCAACACCGTTTCCCCTGCCATAAACCCTCACACTAGACTACTGCAACACTGTTTTTTCTGCCATAACCCCTCACACTAGACTACTGCAATACCGTTTCCCAAGCCACAAACCTTCACACTAGACTACTGCAACACTGTTTCCCCTGCCATAAGCCCTCACACTAGACTACAGCAACACCGTTTCCTCTGCCATAAACTCTCACACTAGACTACTGCAACACTGTTTCTTCTGCCATAACCCCTCACACTAGTCTACTGCAACACTGTTTCTTCTGCCATAACCCCTCACACTAGACTACTGCAACACCGTTTCCCCTGCCATAAACCCTCAAACTAGACTATTGCAACACTGTTTCCCTGCCATAACCCCTCACACTAGACTACTGCAACACCGTTTCCCCTGCCATAAACCCTCACACTAGACTACTGCAACACTGTTTCCCCTGCCATAACCCCTCACACTAGACTACTGCAACACCGTTTCCCCTGCCATAACCCCTCACACTAGACTACTGCAACACTGTTTCCTCTGCCATAACCCCACACTAGACTACTGCAACACTGTTTCTTCTGCCATAACCCCTCACACTAGACTACTGCAACACCGTTTCCCCTGCCATAAACCCTCACACTAGACTATTGCAACACTGTTTCCCCTGCCATAACCCCTCACACTAGACTACTGCAACACCGTTTCCCCTGCAATAAACCCTCACACTAGACTACTGCAACACTGTTTCCCCTGCCATAAACCCTCACACTAGACTGCTGCAACACCGTTTCCCCTGCCATAAACCCTCACACTAGGATAGGATAGGATAGGTACTTTATTGATCCCCTGAGGAGAAATTTCTTCTTTATTTTATTTTTTAAGACTACCGCAACACTGTTTCCCCTGCCATAAACCCTCACACTAGACTACTGCAACACCGTTTCCCCTGCCATAAACCCTCATAAAGTTCAGATTAATTTAAGGAGAGAAAAACACTTTATGTTATGGAGAGGAAGCCACTTTATGTTATGGAGAGGAAGCCACTTTATGTTAAGGAGAGGAAGCCACTTTATGTTAAGGAGAGGAAGCCACTTTATGTTAAGGAGAGGAAGCCACTTTATGTTAAGGAGAGGAAGCCACTTTATGTTAAGGAGAGGAAGCCACTTTATGTTATGGAGAGGAAGCCACTTTATGTTATGGAGAGGAAGCCACTTTATGTTATGGAGAGGAAGCCACTTTATGTTAAGGAGAGGAAGCCACTTTATGTTAAGGAGAGGAAGCCACTTTATGTTAAGGAGAGGAAGCCACTTTATGTTATGGAGAGGAAGCCACTTTATGTTAAGGAGAGGAAGCCACTTTATGTTAAGGAGAGGAAGCCACTTTATGTTATGGAGAGGAAGCCACTTTATGTTAAGGAGAGGAAGCCACTTTATGTTAAGGAGAGGAAGCCACTTTATGTTAAGGAGAGGAAGCCACTTTATGTTAAGGAGAGGAAGCCACTTTATGTTAAGGAGAGGAAGCGGCAAGAGGCATGCCTCTCCTTGAGCTCTGCTCTCTTGTCGTAGACTTAAAGAGGCAAACACAACATAGCTTCACATGAGTTCACAGAGAGTTCAACATTGACCATCTCTTTCAGAATGTCTACAGTAGGTTTGGAAGGGTGAAATGGGAACTAAGGGATTGAAAGAGGACATAGCAAGCAAAGGAGCAAAGGAGAGGGAAGAGGGGAAGACAGACGATGCAGGAGAACTGTAAAATCACCCAGTGAAAGTCTCGCTAACAGGATTACATAGACTATCAGCCTTCTGATAGAGTGAACCAAGTCAAGTCTCCCAGAACATTCAGCACTTCACCACTGTAAAATCATCTGTTGATCAAGAGGCCATCTAGTGGTGTCAGTCCAAATGCTTTCACAGACGTGTCATCATGGCTTACAATTTGCATCGAATCAATATCATCAATTTAAACATTACTGAAGCCACCATGAACGTGCCTTTTCAATAGGTGAGTTAACACTATAATGCAATCCATTTAAAACACCTACAGCATTTATGTAAGATGGGGAAGTATAGGAAATTGGAAAACCTTTTTACCTTGTCAGTGTTATTGTGTGCCCTTGTTTTGTATCTTTGTACAAGTATATGTAAAATGTTTATGTTTCCTTTTTCCATGTTTCCAAAATGCAATATAGTTCTTACATTTGAATAAACTCTGTTTTTATCACATTGTGTATGTGTGAATCTTAAAATGTATCTGAATCTAGTTTAGCTTCTCGGGCCTTCTACTGTATAGGGAGAAAGTTAATACTGGATAAAAAAGTTGTGGTACAAATTATATTATCCATTTAAAAAGAGTGCAGCAGCTACAGGGTTTGGGTACGTTCGGTTCGACTGGGCTGCCTCCCGGGCGTGAGCCAAGTTCCCCCGCTCTGGCCGATGGCGAAGTAAATTCAAAACAAAAGTGACGTTGGTTAAACACGTAGAGTAAAAACACTTTATCTGCCTTCCCCATAAAAAATATTTGATGGAAAAGAGATGTTTCTGAATTATGCCCTGTGCTGGCTTGTTGACCACATGACAGAGCAGCACAGATTACTGTTCGATTTGAACAGGGCGCTCCACCCTCACCGCTTTTGCCCATTCGTGTCACAGATTATAGATCAGTGCACTGCGGATTAGTTTAATCAAACTCCCTCAATGAGTGACATATTTAAAGTGTATTTTCAGCTGTTTGTAGCTGGTGTACAAAACCGAAAGTAAAAGACTCAAGAAATGAAACTAAGAACGGGAAGCATGGAAATAACGCACATAGAACAGATCTACTACTACTTAGACTTGCTATCAATGAGAATGACAGTTGTATAACTCACATTTCTACGTGAATTTGGTTGTCGCCCAAAAAGTTACATATTGCTGCTTTAACAGCCCTGGAGATTTGTACTGTGCTGTGCTGTCATCTTGTGGTATATTTTTGAAATTGTCTCTATTATTGCATTGATAAAGTGGTAAAATGTTTTATATTTTCTCTTATGGGAAAGTGAAATCATCCATAGTAGGGTCTAGGTGCACCTGCCAGTAGTTTACACTTGATTGGTCACCTCATTACCTCCAACAACTCTGATTGGCGAATTATCAATCAGCACAAATTTCTTTATCTATTGCTAGGTTTTCATCCAATCGACTACAGGTTTTCATGCGAATATAAAACAATTGTGCGTGTCGACGTAGCGCACGAAAAATTACTTTTTCGCTTACATTTTCAGGTACCGAATAAAAATATGTACCGAAGTTCAATGTTTTTCCAACGCATTTTCAACTCTAAACAGCTGGTAGATACAGGTAGTCTACAGGATGAGATTATTATGGATAAAAGCAATAATATTTTTATTTGTCAAACTTCAGTCAAGCATCAATCATCATGTCACCAGAATCTAACCCTCAATATTTATTGGAAAGGAGCATGAAGATCACCAGTGCACTGTGAAGTTCATCATAAGTTATTTCACCTGTAGCCATAGCAGCAGGATGTAGGGGTGCTGAGGATGCTGCAGCACCCACTGAAAAATCTGAATAAAACCAAATAATAATACAAATGTATATTATGCTTTAAAATAAATAAAAGTAGTGCACTGGGCCTTTACTAGTATTAGCAGACCTATTAGCAGACCTAATTATCTGTACAAAACAGTTGATCTGATATGTTTTCCAGTTTCTTAAAAGCTTAGCTTTTGTCTCTTGGTTCTGATGGTCTCTGACTTTGTAACCAAATTGTTGTTTGGTAAACCACAGTGAACCATTGCGATGTGGTTGCACAAATATCAATCAGACTGATTGTGAGCTGTTGTCTTGACGGCCAACTGTGTTATTATGGGAATGTAGGTAGGCCCAAAATGCTGTTTACATTGAATTGTGATCTGATGGTAGGACTTGACATCTTGTTTATGTGCATGTCTAGGGCTATATGGATTTGTGTTGGCTGTTTGGATATCCAATTGAATTTCATTATATTTTTCAGAGAGATCTGGACTAGACCTACCCATTACATAAAATTGTGTTCTCTCAGTGACTCTCGACTGCAACAGGGATGGTCGATTTGTGATTGTGTGGCCAGAAACATAATCTAACCTCATCTGGACTTGTCCACTGTCAGTCTACAGAGAAGAAAGGGTGGAGGGGCAGGTGATGACGAATGCCCTTTCATCTGAGGGAGAAGAGGACTCTGTGTTGTATGGTAATGTTCTGTCACCTTTATACAAGGTGATGGAAGGACACTCTGGCAGTGTTACAAGGGACAGCATCTACCAGTGAGTGTAAAACACAATTATCTGAGGCCAATATCGCTCTAAAGCATGGATGGTTTCCCCAAACTAATAATGTGTGCATTCCTCTCGTAGGCTTAAGATACAGTCTAGATACTCCAGAACTGACTTTGTCCCTTTGGAAGCTTAAGTCTTAGCGGTTCCTCCGCCCCTTCCTGTCAAGGTCCAAGGACTCCAATGCATGGAGCTTCAATTGGCTAGAGGTAGTGATTGACATAAACACGTTCAAATGATCCCTTCCTTGAAATAGGCACTAACATAACTGAATTGCTCAAACTTTGGGAGAATCTCAATTGCATTTCCTTGACTCCTCGCCTCCTCTCAAAACCCATTGGATGACAAAGTCAGAGGTCCCTACCCGCTGACCTATTTTTCCCAATAGATTTTGAGAAGGAAGCGAGGAGAGAGGACGCGAGGAGTCACGGAAATGCAATTGCAATTCTGCCAATGTATACTGCACAAAAATATAAACTCAACATGTAAAGTGTTGGTCCCATGTTTCATTAGCTGAAATAAAAGATCCTAGAAATGTTCCATATGCACAATTTTTTTTATTTCTCTCAACTTTTGTGCACAAATTTGTTTACACCCCTGTTGGTGAGCATTTCTCCTTTGCCAAGATAATCCATCCACCTAACAGGTGTTGCATATCAAGAAGCCAAGAAGCTGATTAAACAACATGATCATTACACAGGTGCACCTTGTGCTGGTGACAAAAAAAGGCCACTATAAAATGTGTAGTTTTGTCACACAACACAATGTCACAGATGTCTCAAGTTTTGAGAGAGCGTGCAATTGACATGCTAACTTCAGGACTGTCCACCAGAGCTGCTGCCAGAGAATTTAATGTTAATTTCTCTACCATAAGCCGACTCCGTCATTTTAAAGAATTTGGCAGTACATCCAACCGGCCTCACAACCGCTGAACGCGTTTAACCCCGCCAGCCCAGGACCTCCACTTACGGCTTCGTCTGAGACCAGCCACCTGGACAGCTGATGAAACTGAGGAGTATTTCTATATGTAATAAAACCCTTTTGTGGGGAAAAACCAATTCTGTAACGTTGAATCGTTGAAATTGTTGCATGTTGCGTTTATATTTTTGTTCAGTATAGTTGGTTTGGCACCCTTCCTTTCATCTGCCGAAAGATTGAAGGAAAGTAGACAAGGAGAGGAAGCCACTTTAGAAGATTAAGAGACACCCCTGGTTTAAAACCCCCACCGCTCTCCCATCTGTCCAGACTGGAGGTTTGGCTCCTACTACACAGTCCTGGATAAACCTGTGTAAGTAGAGTGGCAGGTGCTGGAGCAAAGCGGCCCCAACCTGGTCCTCCCCCTGCAGGAGTGCTGGGCCACCTCTACCCCCAGCCCTGTCAGCCTGCCCGCTGGATCTTCCTGGTCCAGGGGTAAATAAAAACAAAAACATAAAAACATTCTGTTTGGTTATTTGTCTGATGCTGATGACAAACAAATTTAATTTATTCATTCAAAGGGCACTTTTAGATGAATACCATTGTGCCCTCCTGGCATTGTTAATTACATGTCTTTAGTTTCCCAAACTGGGATGCATGTTTTAGTTTTTTCCCTAGCACTACACAGCTCATTAAAATAATCAACTACATTTTACATGAACATTTTAGTAATTTAGCAAACTTACAGTTAGTGCATTCATCTTAAGATAGCTAGGTGGGGCAACCACATATCACAGGCATAGAAAGTACATTTTTCCTCAATAGCGTAGCTGTCAGTAGAGTCAGAGCTAGAAGGGGCGGGGCGGGGTCAACTGTAAGTGCTGGTTACGTGTGTTATTTAAAAAAATAAAACAAGGTGAGGTTTGAGGTGAGGAGGATTATTTAAGAGACTGTTTGAAGAGGTAGGGTTTCAGATGTTTTCAGAAGATTGGCAGGGTCTCTGCTGTCCGAGCTTCAGGGGAAAGCTGATTCCACCACTGGGGTGCCAGGACAGAGAGGAGCTTGGACTGGGCTGAGCGGGAGCTGCCCTTCCGTAGGGGTAGGAGGGCCAAGAGACCTGAGGTATCAGGATGGAGTGCTCAAGTTCGGGTGTAGAGTATGGGCATAGCCTGAAGGTAGGGAGGGGCAGTTCCTCTTTTGGCTTCGTAGATATTAATTATTATCAAAAAAATGTTGTACCTTTATTTAGCTAGAAAAGTCAGTTAAGAACAAATTCTTATTTACAATGACGGCCTACCTACAGGGTTAGCCCCGGGAGCAACTTAGGGTCAAGTGCCTTGCTAAAGGACACATCAACAGGTTTTTACACCTTGGTTTAAAGCACCTTGGTCTTTTAGTGAATGTGATCTTCAACTGGAAGCCAGTGGAGTGTGCGGAGGAGCGGGGTGACATGAGAGAACTTGGGAAGGTTGAAAACCAGGCGGGCTGCGTTCTGTATACATTTCAGGGGTTTGATGGCACAAACGGGGAGCCCAGCCAACAGCGAATTGCAGTAGTCCAGACGGGAGAGGACAAGTGCCTGGATTAGGACCTGCGCCGCTTCCTGTGTGAGGTAGGGTCGTATTCCCATGGATGGTGTAGAGAATGAACCTGCAGGAGCGGGTCATTGCTTTGATGTTTGCAGAGAATGACAGGGTGTTGTCCACGGTCACGCCAAGGTTCTTTGCACTCTGGGAGGGCGGCACTGTAATCATCAATCTTTGATAATTTGAATCAGCTATGTAGTGTTAGGTCAAAAAACTAAACATGTGTTGAGTCACAAACTACTATAGTTGTATTTTACTTCCTCTCCAGGTGTCCCAAATGACTCTCCAGGTGCATACATGTGGGTGGGGCCTCTGGGCCTCTTAACCTCTCCCACTACACAAGCTTTGTCATCTATACTAAACCCAATATGAAAAGTGTTGGTCCCATGTTTCATGAGCTGAAATAAAAGATCCCAGAAATGTTCCATAAGCACAAAAAGCTTATTTCTCTCAAATGTTGTTCACAAATTTGTTTACATTCATGTTAGTGAGCATTTTTCCTTTGCCAAGATAATCTATCCACCTGACAGATGTGGCATATCAAGTAGCTGTTTAAACAGTATGATCATTACACAGGTGCACCTTGTGCTGGGGACAAAAAAAGGCCACTCTAAAATGTGCAGTTTTGTCACACAACACAATGTCACAGATGTCTCAAGTTCTGAGGGAGTGTGCTATTGGAAAACTGACTGCAGGAATGTCCACCGGAGCTGTTGCCAGAGAATTGAATGTTAATTTCTCTACCGTAAGCTGCCTCCAACGTTGTTTTAGAGAATTTGGCAGTACATCCATCCGGCCTCCCGCTGACCACATTTAACAACGCCAGCCCATGACCTCCACATCCGGCTTCTTCCCCTGCGGGATCAACTGAGACAAGCCACCTGGACAGCTGAGGAAAATGTGGGTTTGCACAACTGAAGAATTTCTGCACAAACCGTATCATGGAAGCTCATCTGCGTGCTTGTCGACCTCACCAGGTTCTTGACCTGACTGCAGTTCGGCATCGTAAACTACTTCAGTGGGCAAATGCTCACCTTCGATGGCCACTGGCACGCTGGAGAAGTGTGCTGTTCACGGATGAATCCCAGTTTCAACTGTACCGGGCGGATGGCAGACCACGTGTATGGCGTTGTGTGGGCGAGCAGTTTGCTAGTGTCAACGTTATGAACAGAGTGCCTTATGGTGGCGGTGGGGTTATGGTATGGGCAGGCATAAGCAACGGACAATGAACACAATTGCATTTTATCGATGGCAATTTGAATGCACAGAGATACAGTGACAAGACCCTGAGGTCCATTGTGCCATTCATCTGCCGCCATCACCTCATGTTTCAGCATGATAATGCATGGCTCCATGTTGCAAGGATCTGTCCACAATTCCTGGAAGCTGAAAATGTCCCAGTTTTTCCATGGCTCACGTACTCACCAGACATGTCACCCAATGAGCATGTTTGGGATGCTCTGGGTCGACGTGTATGACAGCATGTTTCAGTTCCCGCCAATATCCAGCAACTTCGCAAAGCCATTGAAGAGTAGTTGGACAATATTCCACAGGCAACAATCAACAGCCTGATCAACTCTATTTTAAGGAGATGTGTCGCCTGCATGAGGCAAATGGTGCACAGGAGGTTGGTGGTACCTTAATTAGGGAAGACTGTCTCACGGTAATGGCTGGATTGGAATCAGTGGAATGGTATCAAATACATCAAACACATGGAAACCATGTGTTTGAGGCCATTCCATTCGCGCCGTTCCAGACATTATTATGAGCTGTCCTCCCCTCAGCAGCATCCACTGAAATGGTGGTTACACCAGATAGTGACTGGTTTTCTGATCCACGACCCTACTTTTTTTAAAGGTATCTGTGACCAACAGATGCATGTCTGTATTCCCAGTCATGTGAAATCCATAGATTATGGACTAATGAATTTATTTTAATTGACTGATTTCCTTATATGAACTGTAACTCAGAAAAAACTTTGAAATTGTAGCATGTTGCGTTTACATTTTTGTTCAGTGTATACGTTCACCTTTGTGGATGAAGCCTCCCTGCTCCATATGAAAGACAAGGAAATATTATTCTACGTCATATTTATTGTGACCTTTCACCTTTTCTATCCTTCGATCTCCACCTTGACCTTTGATCGGTGCGCAACAATATTTAGAATGCAGAAGACGAAAATATAACGTACAGAGTTGACACGTTTCCATGTTTTGCATGACAGTACGGCCGTCAACTATATCTGATCTTTGTTTTAACGTTACACTCTGCTGAATAAGTGTGCTTTTATTTATGCAGGTCTTCATCCACTGCGGCACATCAATCTGCTCCCTGTCTGCTTCAAACACATGTGAACGGAACTGTCACAGACCGAGTGGGTGGCTTCTAACATTACATTACTCTCTAGTACTTCAATAGAAAATAACATATGGGGCCTAGCAGCGGTCTCTTATCCCTGGTCTTAGAGAGCTACAGTTCGTGCATGCTTTTGTTCTAGAATTTAAATACATGATTCAAATCATCCGTCTTGATGATTCAACACTGCTGGGCTGGAACAAAAGCCTGTAACTCTCCAATAATAGGGTTGGTGAACATTGTTTTTTTTGTACTATGGTGAAGCTGTTTGCAAGAAAATGTCACCAAATCGCCTGAGTTTTATTACAGTACCTCATGTGTTTTTGTCTATTACAGGACGTAATGTCTGTGCAGCACCAGCTTTCTCCTCAAATCAAATCAAATCAAATTGTATTGGTCACATACACATGTTTAGCAGATGTTAATGTGGGTGTAGCGAAATGCTTGTGCTTCTAGTTCCCGACAGTGCAGTATATCTAACAGTATTATCTAACAGTTACACAACATATACCCAATACACACAAATCTATGTAAGGAATGAATTAGGCCTTTATGCATATGGACGAGAGGCATGGACTAAGATACAGTCGAAGAGTATTGAATACAGTATAGACAATGAGATGGGGATGCAAGATATGTAAACATTATAAACATTATTAAAGTGACTAGTGTTCCATACCTTAAAGTGACCAGTGATTTCTAGTCTGTGCCTCTAGGCAGCAGCCTCTAATGTGCTAGTGGTGGCTGTTTAGCTGTCTGATGACCTTGAGGTAGAAGCTGTTTTTCAGTCTCTCTGTCCCAGCTTTGATGCACCTGCACTGACCTCGCCTTCTGGATGACAGTGGGGTGAACAGGCAGTGGCTCGGGTGGTTGATGTCCTTGATGATATTTTTGGCCTTCATGTGACATCGGGTGCTGTAGGTGTCCTGGAGGGTGGGTAGTTTGCCCGCGGTAATGCGTTGGGCAAACCGCACCACCACAGAATGCTTTCAATTGTGCATCTGTAAAGGTTTGTGAGGGTTTTAGGTGTTAAGCAAAATTTCATTTAGCCTCCTGAGGTTGAAGAGGCTCTGGTGCGCCTTCTTCACCACACTGTCTGTGTGGGTGGACTATTTCAGTTTATCAGTGATGTATACGCCAAGGAACTTGAAGTTTTCCACCTTCTCCACTGCGGTCCCGTTGAAGTGGATAGGGGGGTGCACCTTCAGCTGTTTCCTGAAGTCCACAATCATCTCCTTTGTTTGTTGACGTTGAGTGACAGGTTGTTTTCCTGGCACCACACTCCCAGAGCCCTCACCTCCTCCCTGTAGGCTGTCTCGTTGGTTATCAAGCCTACTAGTGTTGTGTCATCTGCAAACTTGATGATTGAGTTGGAGGCGTGCTTGGGTGAACAGGGAGTACAGGAGGGGGCTGAGCATGCACCCTTGTGGGGCCCCAGTGTTGAGGATCAGCGAGTAGGAGGTGTTGTTTTCTACCTTCACCACTTGGGGGCGGCCTATCAGGATGTCCAGGACCCAGTTGCACAGGGCAGGATTCAGACCCAGGGTCTCAAGCTTAATGATGAGCTTAGAGGGTACTATGGTGTTGAATGCTGAGCTATAGTCAATAAAACAGCATTCTTGCAGAGGTATTCCTCTTGTTCAGATGGAATAGGGCAGTGTGCAGAGTGATGGCGATTGCACAATCTGTGGATCTATTGGGGCGGTAAGCAAATTTAAGTGGGTCTAGGGTGGCAGGTAAGGTGGAGGTGATATGATCCTTGACTAGTCTACCATAACACTTCATGATGACAGAGGTGAGTGCTATGGGGCGATAGTCATTAAGTTCAGTTACCTTTGCCTTCTATTGGTCCAGAAAACCAATAAAGGAGAATCTCCTGTAGACAAAGAACTTGAATAAAGGTTATTCTGTCCACAGTTGGGCTCTTGAAGCTTGTGTATGATTATTATCAGTCTTTGTTATATGATGTCAAAACTCTTTAAATGTGAAGTTTTCACAGGCAGCAAACCACTGGAAATGTATTGTGAAATCTGTCTGATTCTGTCTAGAACGATCCTCATGTTTACTCTTATGATGAGGGGAAAATCTGGCAAATATCACTGCCTCGTCTTGTTTAGGCTCACTTTTTATTAGTTACATCAATCTACGTCCTGCTGCAGGGTGCAGATTTTGGCAGGACACCCGCTATTCTATCCTCTGACAGTATGACACACACACCTAATACAGATGTACTTTAAAAAAATCTTTATTGCTTTATAGCTTCATAGCTTCTTTGTCTTTACAGCTTCTGTCCGATAGACTTGCTTTGCTTTATTAACCCAGCCGTCAAAGAAAAACAATGTTCCTTCTCGACCTAACTGGGAGCTCAAACGTGTATAGTGTGTCTTTAGTAGGCTATGTAAACTCTGGCAAAATGTGATGGTGATGCACAATCATGCCATTTCTCCCCTCAATTGATTTGATTGCTCTTCCAAGGATAGCATTTCTAAATGACTCAGAGTAACTACTTGGACACACACACACACACACACACACACACACACCTGGGGAAACATTCCTCAAGAGAAGTCGTCAATCATTTTTATGGGCTTCTCTGGGAAAGTTTCCTCCTCCTCCCTCAGTCACTTGCTTCTCCCTCCATTCCCCATCACCCATTCATTCTCTTTCTTTTATTTCATGCTTTCCATCTGTGTCTGCTTTAGTTCATCTGCTACGTTAGTACTCACTACACTGCATGTAAGAGCTATCCTCCTCTAGCCTATGTGGATCAATTATTTTTCCATTTGACGTTTGGAAAACGAGAACAAATATTGCTGCAGGAGCTTGAAGTCTTCAAAAGCAATGATGAACTTCTCAGTAATTGGGCCCACTTTGTCTTAATTGACTATCTGCAAATTGCCCGCCAGACTGTAGTAGGGCACAGTGCAGATGTGAGTTGGAGTTGAGAGAGGCAGCGGCGTCTTGACGTCAGGACGGGACGCCCCCTTACTGAAGCCGGCTGCAGAGAGTTGGATCCCCACTCCATGCGCGCAGGGCGGCCGGATTACTGTCTACTTGTTGAGCCCCTATATTGATAAAGACCGCATGAGCCGCCGCGAGCGAAGGGAGATCAAGCATTGAGACGCACATGGTGAGGGTTCTCATATTTTACATTTTTTTTGTGTAGCCTATATTTCTTTCTTTGCTGTGGCTTCTTTCTCACGGAGGTTCGTAGACCTATTTTACATTTAGAATGGAAAGTCTAGGCATTGGCAAGTTGATCATTTGGACCCGGTGAGAGTGCCAAAGTTCGTGCTATAAGTGCTGTATACTCGCTCACTCTCCATGGGTAGGCTATAGCCTACGGATTATTAAAAAAAACAAATTTTGAAGATTGATTTGATAAACACCTGTTGTCTTCATGGGAATATAGGCCTATCTGACTATACTATAGTATTATTTAGCCTGTGGCCATTTTCATTTGAATATTGTTATATGGTTATAGCCTATGGTTTATTTAATAGCTTAATATCCTAACCTAAGGTAATAATTATTTTTGCGTGATCATGTTAATTAAATATTTAAAATCTGAAAAGCCTGTTGAGTTATTTGGGAGAGTTTCATTATCAAAACAAAGATTTTGGAAGTATTGGATTGAGAAATATTGTAAGAGATTTGTCAATAATATCTTTAGGGCTATCTGATTTACAGTATAAGTCATAAAGTGGATGTTGGCAATTGTATTAATACGTCCATCATCACAAAACAACTATGTTATTGTCAGAATGTTTTTTCTGTTTCGGGCTCCCATTTATTTAGTTTGAAATTACATTGAATGGAATTATTATAATAATAACAGGATAATCATGATTATTATTATTATTATTATTATTATTATTATTATTATTATTATATGACTAGGGCCATTATTATATGACTAAGGCCCATCGCATATCCCTCTTGACAGCGATATGCCTATGGGCCTGTGTATTTCTACAGGGACCACA
Source organism: Thymallus thymallus (assembly GCA_023634145.1). Classification (NCBI taxonomy): domain Eukaryota; kingdom Metazoa; phylum Chordata; class Actinopteri; order Salmoniformes; family Salmonidae; genus Thymallus; species Thymallus thymallus. The sequence goes on from CM042423.1 coordinate 11,029,517, forward strand.
GCCATGATAAATAGCCTATACTTATTTCGAGAAAATAACGAAAATTGCGATTAAGTGAGTAATCAGAAAGATGATAACACTTAAATGCTTAGAATATAATATAGGCTCCATCAGGTTCTGTCTCTGCAAGATGAAGCAAATAGAGCATAATTACTGGAATGTGCAATTATAGACAATTTGGCCGCGCGCAGCAAGTGACGCTTGCCAAAACAATCGTACTAAATATGATAAACATTTGTGTTAAATGAACCAACTATTTTTCTTCAAAGGGCGTTTAATTTATTACACCCATTTGTCTAAAACGGATGCACCCCAGAGTAAAATTCGGGTTTCAAATTATTGAATTAAGATTGGGGAACATTTATATTGCCAACAGTAGGCTATTGCTCTTTTTACTTAAATAATCTCTATTGCTTAGGTTGGTTATTGCATTATCATTCAATTTATGAATATAATAATTACAATAACAACAATTATACTACTAATAATAGGTTTAACAATTCGTGATTTCTTGGTTAAAAAAATACTCCATTAAGCTGTTAAATTCTATTTTCTGAGTAATGTAACTTTTTCCATTGTAATTCAAATTTCAAACGCCTATAATTTTCTAGCGAATTGTCTGCAACATTGTTCGTTTAACGAGTTCAAAGTCAACACAGGCCCATACACTGCACATATCTGTAGAGAGTTCACCTTTGCCACTGTCTCCATGAAAAATGTTCCGAGGGGGATTAAATTAACATAACACAAATAGTCTACAATATGTTCATCTATTATTTTGTCATAATCTTCGGTCAAATAAATGTATATCAAACGGGACTTCTACATGCTTTAACTTGATTTATTAGGCATGTTCTAAATCTAAGCCAATGGGTGGTCAAAATATAAATTTCTAGGGTTCTGTTTGTCGTTTCTCTATGGTCTGTAATTACTTATGAATTCCACAATGATATGTCTTCCATTAAGTAAAATGGGCTACACTTTCATTCTCATTTCGCCCGAGGTTGTTTTTGGCATTACTTGAAGATGAAATCACGGACAATGATTTCATGTCCATCTGTTTTTAAGTATCGGCATTGAAGCGAAACCATGGGTTAGTTTAGCGCATTGTCAACTTGTGTGATAGGTTATAAACTAGCGTGGGACGAGAACCAGAGGGAAATTGAGAGAAATAGCCTCGCTTCCTTTATGGCACATGTGTCAAACTCATTCCACGAGGGCCGAGTGTCTGTGGGGTTTCGCTCCACCCTACTTGATTGATGAATTAAGGTCACTAATTGGTAAGGAACTCCCCTCACCTGGTTGTCTAGGTATTAATTGAAATTAACAACCAAAAATACGAATACACTCTGCCTTTCATGGAATGAGTTTGACACCTCTGATTTAGGTCAGGGATGTCGACCTCATTCCACGGAGGGCCTAGTGTCTGCTGGATTTGGGGTTTTCCTGCCAAGTAAGACCTAGACAACCAGGTGAGGGGAGTACCGTACTTATTAGTGACCTTACTTAATCAAGTACAAGGGAGGAGCGAAAACCCACATACGCTTAACTGGCCCGCCGAAGAATGAGTTTGACATGTGCTTTACGGCATTGGCTACGTTTTCTTATTCGGCCCCGAAATCTGTCCAAGCTGAGTTGTCTGGCCTGTTTTAAAAAGCTTTTCCCGTTGTAAATCATCTTCGTGTCGTTCCATTTCCCTTCTTGACCGAGGGGCTCCCATAGCAGGCGGCCGTTTAGCTGTGCGTTGGAGGTGTGAACCTGAGGGACGGAGCATGCTAAAGATACGTGCGGCAGCCGCGATATTCCATTTTGTGCGTGCTGTCAACTGCACCTCACCGCACCACTAAAATTAGATTATTACACGTAAAACAGGGCTGCTGGAATATGTTCCGTGTGGAATAACACCATGTGTTGGAGCGGACAGGAATGCTGTTTGGGAATATAGGGAGAATATATAGCATTTATCTTCTCCTCGTCCCTGGTCTCTATGCTGCATTATGTTAACATATGGGCTAAGGACAATTGGAAATTAACAAAGGTGTTACTTGTTAGAGGTGATAGTGATAACATACCCAAGCAGGTGTCAGGTTCAGTTTCACAGAAGAGTGTTGGGAAGTGTAATTGAGTGTATTTACAGCTCATTAATGTATCCCCAGGCCTTAGCACATTATGCATATTGTTATATGCTCTTGAAAGAAGTAATCCACTGTGGACCAGAGTTGTTTTAACATGACTTGATTACTAGCAGGCCTACACTTCGCCCATTCTAATTTTCCTTTCAAGTTTCATTTCCTCATTCCTCATGGTCTTTAACTAAGCCACTTTATTTTCCCAGTGTGCATTAGATTTTTAGTCAGTCTAATATAAGTGCATCAGACAACCATATAAAATATAGCACAATAATTAAATAACAGCCTACTGTTTACAAAGCACACTGTCTTCTCTGCCTCCATCTTGCATTCTATTGTCATGGTGACATTTCTGCTGGGCTGCGGAATAGCTGTGTAGTGCTCTACACTCCTGCCCATGACTAGGAATGTTAAAGCGTGTGAGACAGGCCAAATCCAGCTCATTTGCTCCAGATACACAGCCCCCAAAAGACACAGATTTAGACAATAGAGTGGAATGGGAGGCAAGGGTAGCTGACAGATAGTAGAAGGCATCGTCTTCTTTGCCGACTTCTACCCATACCCCCTCTTAATGACGTCACATTCTCCACGTATTAGCCCTCCCTCTTTCACCCACATAGTACACTACTTTAGCCCCCTCTTATCCCTCTTTCACCCACATAGTACACTACTTTAGCCCCCTCTTATCCCTCTTTCACCCACATAGTACACTACTTTAGCCCCCTCTTATCCCTCTTTCACCCACATAGTACACTACTTTAGCCCCCTCCTATCCCTCTTTCACCCACATAGTACACTACTTTAGCCCCCTCTTATCCCTCTTTCACCCACATAGTACACTACTTTAGCCCCCTCTTATCCCTCTTTCACCCACATAGTACACTACTTTAGCCCCCTCTTATCCCTCTTTCACCCACATAGTACACTACTTTAGCCCCCTCCTATCCCTCCTTCACCCACATAGTACACCACTTCAGCCCCCTCCTATCCCTCCTTCACCCACATAGTACACTACTTTAGCCCCCTCTTATCCCTCTTTCACCCACATAGTACACTACTTTAGCCCCCTCTTATCCCTCCTTCACCCACATAGTACACCACTTCAGCCCCCTCCTATCCCTCCGGCCCCTTATCTTATTCTCTTTAATGTCAACATCTTACTCTCGTATCCTCCACTTTTTCCCTACTTGTATCACCTTCTTACACGTTTCTTACCACCCTCTTATGCCCATCTTACCAGCCTCTATATTGATATGCCTTTCTAAACACCCTTTTCCTCGTTGTGTCTTACCCCACTTCTTTCACCTCTCTTACAGCCAGGTATCCAATCTCATCTCTCCCTTAGTACACCCAGAATATCTTGTTATTATCCGAACCCCAAAGCACAAACTCTCCAAACGTTGACAGAATATACAGTAGAAAAGCATTTTAACAATTGCTGGCAGTGGTGGGATTTTACAGAGCAAACTGTTTGAACCCAAAGCACTACTTTTTAAACTCCTCACACCTTTGGCCCTATGACAACTCATTGAATGCATATGTATAAAGGAATGGAAGATTATACAAAGCGTCAACGCAGATTGTTACAGAAGGCTTACTGTGAGAACATGAGCAGAAGGCTCTCCTGTTAGCTAGCTCCCACCATGTTAGACTATGCTGTAAACATTGCATAGGTTGTCATCAAGTATTTTTCCAGGCCTTTGCCAGCCAAGCATAGCTGAGCACACTGACTGCTGCTACTTTTAAAGACCATGCATACTGCCTCCCTCCAGAGATATCATTGACCTTACTTAAAACCTCTTGAGGATCGAACCCTTTTTTTCAATTGTTGCCTAAAATGACATACCCAAATCTAACTGCCTGTAGCTCAGGACCTGAAGCAATGATATGCATATTCTTGATGCCTTTTGAAAGGAAACACTTTGAAGTTTGTGGACATTTTAAATTAATGTAGGAGAATATAACACATTAGATTTGGTAAAAAAAAACAATACAAACCAAAAAACATGCATTTTCAATTTTCTTTGCAAGAGAAAGGCCACAATATAATATTGTAGTTTAGGCGCAATTTAGATTTTGTCCACTAGATGACAGCAGTGTGTGTGCAAAGTTTCAGATTGATCCAGTGAAGCGTTGCAATACTGGACTATTTTCTATCAAGTCTGCCCAAATGTGCCGAATTGGTCAATTGATACATTTTCAAGTTCATAACTATAGAGAACATACAAAAATGATATGGTAATACAAAATGTAAGTTTACACACTCCCAGGAATGTCATACATGATGGATCATTAGCTTATACACTAACTTTCACACATCTAGATTGCCGGGCCGGGCGGGGTGCGTGTGGAGCCAGAGACAGCAGGGGTTAAAACTGTAGAACCCAGTTCCTACATTTGAACATAAAAATACATTTTATCAAACAAAACTATGCTACATTTTATCTCTGGGACCCTCAGGATGACAAATCAGAGCAATATTACTGAATGTAAGTCGATTATTTACCTTCAGAGGTGAATGTATCAAACCAGTTGCCGTGATAATTATTTTGTTGTTGTTATTTTGTTTTGTGAAAGTTTGCTGTTACTTACAACAGTCATGCTAATCCCATTAGCGCACGTTAGCTCAACCATCCCGTATACGGGACACCGATCCAGTAGAGGTTAAACACCGATCCCGTAGAGGTTAAACACTATTCGCTTTATGTAAGGTTTTTGAAATGTTATATCATACTTATCGAAAAACGTATTGACAAATCATTTTGATACTTTAGCATATATGTGAAGTAAGCGCAAAATAGTATTCAATGTCGGCAATCTGTTAATATTTACTCTGGAAAAACGTAATTTATGTGATTCCCCATGAGAAGTTATTGTAATGGATATGCCTATAAAGGTAATTGCCTAAATAATTGAAACACTTGAGTAAATGAGGGATACAAAGTATATTGAAAGCAGGTGCTTCCACACAGGTGTGGTTCCTGAGTTAATTAAGCAGTTACCATCCCATCATGCTTAGGGTTATGTATAAAAGTGCTGGGAAGGCCATTCTTTTGGAGAGGGATTTATGGAGAGGGACTGAGAAAAACCATTGAAACGATATCTCTTGGCTGGGTTACATCCCAGGTGCCAGACTGGCGATCTGGTTTCATAGCGGGGGGGTGCAAGGGTCTGGATTTGGCCTGGGGGGGCAGAAAGGGGCACTTTAAAGAACCCTGTGCTGAGTGCTCTTCTCTGAAAAGCTTCCATCCATCATGTTGTTTGTAATGGGGCCTATGTTCAATTAGTGTGAATGTTACAGAGAAAGAGCAGTGCAAATCACGTCATGAGGAACAGCAAACAACCCACTCGCTGCTATATCCTAACCCCCCTTAACCCCTTATGCCCATACACACTAACAGAATCTTGTCTGAATTTATCAGACAGCCCCACATCACCACAACCTCGCCTTTAAGAATAATTCAATGAATTCCCCTCCCACCACCATCTTTAGATCCTTATACTATCTCTTCCCCTGATTATACTGTACCAGACATCCCCTCTCCCCCTCTCGCCTCCACCTTCTCCTCTCCGAAAGCCTCCACCCCGACGCCGATATGAAACCAGAGACCTAATTAATCAGCCGATCAATTAACAAGGCTGAGTTTTTAGTGGGCTGTTCGGGTTCCCAGCGGGGCATGTTGCAACACGTGTGGAATGCTCAAGGGGTGAACACCGGACCCCCGGAATGCGTTGCGGCAGGACAGGGACTGCAGTCGGACCACTCGTCACCTCAGCCGCCGGTCGTAGGCGTTGCCAATAACGACACCCCAAAACATAGACACCTGATAAACCTGATAAGCCTCATCATCCACCCAATCCCACAGACACAGGTTGGGACAGTTTTTTTGGAGTAATAACTCCCCCCCCCGGCCCACTTATAGTGCTGTGGTCCTAAGAGAAGCCTCAAGTTTCGGGCTCTGGTGTAATTGAGTGGGATGACTAGCCCTGGGTGGCTCCCAACCGTTTTTCTCTCTTCTATCCTCTCCTATGGGCTTGGTTTATACAGCCCCCGCTGACTGTGCTGTCAGTGTCAAATGCTTGTTAGGACATCGTCAATCTAGACACAGTTAGAGACATTCCCAGAATAGGGGGCAGGTGATAGCGAGAGAGAGAGAGAGAGAGAGAGATAGAGAGAGATGGATGGATCCTGTCTTTGTAAATTGCCAGAAGTGAAGTGTAGGCTAGGATTCTTGCTTGCCCTCAGCCCATCCTTGTGTCTATAAAACCGTCAAGTTTGTTGTAGATCATGAAAAGTAGTCACATTGCTCGCCCATGTCTGCAGGCACAAATGAAGTATTCCTTCTCTAGTATCAATTCTTGACAGACAAATAAATTGAACACATCACCAGACATTTTAGGAGGGAAGGCAATCTGTTCACAAATCCGTGTATGTCTTCTCACAGGAAGTGACTGTGCAGGGATTTAAGCCGAACACACATTTCTTGCGTTCTCTTCTATAAATCTTTCCCTCCATCTTCCACACTAAGCTCCATCTCTCCTTCCTTCCCCTCTTTTTGTCTTTCTTTCTCACACCCTCTCTCTCTCTCCTTCCATTTCTCTCCACACATTGGGATCTCCAAAACTAGGATTCCTGCCCATGTGCGTTGAGTAGAGTGGAGTGGAGCAGAGCGGCGGTAGAAGGATTTGAAAGGGGGACCATAAAGATGATGGATGCTGCCCAGCATGTGTTTTCAGACCCAGCTGTTTTTGTCATCCAATACAGACCCGCTGGTTTTCTGTACGCTCTCACCCATACACTCGTCCACTCTGCATACCGTTATTCACTTTGTGCACGCTTGTACACCACTCTATACGTTCTCATCCATATACTCATCCACTCGGTATATGCTTTCATCCTTACACTCATCCACTCTTTATGGGCCAGGTCAATGTAAAGATAATAGGATATTAAAGACTGTCCTGAGGTAGAGAAATAGTCCTGCGGTAGAGAAATAGTCCTGAGGTAGAGAAATAGTCCTGAGGTAGAGAAATAGTCCTGCGGTAGAGAAATAGTCCTGAGGTAGAGAAATAGTCCTGCGGTAGAGAAATAGTCCTGCGGTAGAGAAATAGTCCTGAGGTAGAGAAATAGTCCTGCGGTAGAGAAATAGTCCTGAGGTAGAGAAATAGTCCTGAGGTAGAGAAATAGTCCTGCGGTAGAGAAATAGTCCTGAGGTAGAGAAATAGTCCTGAGGTAGAGAAATAGTCCTGAGGTAGAGAAATAGGCCTGAGGTAGATTTGGTTGGATAATATGAGGGATGTTAAAATGTTCATGGTGGTGTTGCGAGCTGGTGTCCCCCTCTCCCCCTCTCCCCCTCTCGCCTCCCCCTTCTCCTCACAGGTGGCCCCTCCCTTTGGCTCCAACAGCAAATCATATAAATCCATCCATATATTTTCCTTTTATGATTTCTCCTTGTCGCTTTATCCCCTAAAACCGTTTCTTTTTTTATTTTCTCCCACAGGCTCAATGACATGATGTTCCTGCCCTTCTCCCCTCCCCCCTCCTTGTCCATCCCTTTTCTCCTACTTCTCTTCACTTTCCTCCCTCCTTCCCTCCTTTCTCCTTCCCTCTCTCACTCCCATCTGAGCTGGACCTCACCCCATGACCCCTGCTACCACTCGGATGGGCGTCCGCGACACTGCCTGTCAGAATTCATAAACGCCGCCTACGGTGTCCCCGTCAGTGCCGCCCACTCCCTACGAGGACCCCCTGACCAGAACGCTGTTAACGTCAGCTCCCTCACGGACCTCCACAACCCCCACAACCTGACTTGCTGTACGGACCAGGCAGGAGGCCCCGACAGTGGGGACTGGGTCCTCACCCTTCCACTGGGCCGGCGCTTTGAGGTCACCTACATCAGCCTGCAGTTCTGCCAGCAGGGGGAGCCGTCGGACCCCGTCTCCTTATCCGTGCTCAAGTCCATGGACCACGGGCGCACCTGGAGGCCCATGCAACATTACTCCAGCGACTGCCCCGGGAGGTTTGGGCTCCAGGCCCAGACAGTAGCCCAGACCAGGCACCAGGAGACAGAGCCTCTGTGCTCAGACCCCCGGCCCCTGCAGAGGCACCGGGGAGGCATGTTGCTGGCCTTCTCCACCCTGGATGGAAGGCCCTCCTCTGCAGACTTTGACTACAGCCCCACCCTGCAGGACTGGGTGACAGCCACAGACATACGGCTGGTGTTCCACCAGGTGACCCAGTCTCAGCAGACCAAGGTGGGGAGTTCGGAGGGGGGGAGGGGGGAGGCAGCGGGTGGGGGGTTTCTAAGGTGGAGGGCAGGGTCGAAGAACAAGGGTGTGCTGGATCAGGTGGATAAGGTGAATGGGGACAACACTGAATGGGGGTTTTCAGAGAAGGAGAGAAAAAAGGCAGATAAACGAAGGAGGAGCGGAGGAGAGGACGGACACAACGTGACTCGGAAGGAGTCAGAAGGAGACACTCTGGAAATGGACACCTCCAAGAGAGGAAACGGTAAAGGAAAAGGGCGTGGCCGCAAGAGGGAGGGGGGCCACCATTGGAGTCCGTGTCAGGAAGGCAGCGTCTGTGGTTGGACAATCGAGAGCAAGCAGGGGAGAATGAACAAGGGGCGGGAACTCCGAAGAAGGAGGAACAACCATCGGAACTCTAAAGTGAGAGCAAATCGGAATCTGGAGCTGGCTCCTCCTTCTCCCCTGATCTCTGCCCCCCCTGTCCGTCCCCCCCTGGCCCTCTCCGACCTGCAAGTGGGGGGCAGGTGTAAGTGCAACGGACATGCCTCTCGGTGTCGTCGTGACGACGTGGGCCGGGCGGTGTGTGTGTGTGAGCACCACACAGCAGGGGTGGACTGCGATGTTTGTGAGGACTTCTACTACGACAGGCCATGGCAACGAGCCACGCCCAGTCAGCCTCAACCGTGCGTCTGTGAGTCACACCCCCCATTACTGTGTGTGTGTGTATGGATATATGTGTGTGTATATTGGATCATTGATGTAAACTTTACTGAAATTCATTCCATCCCCGCTCCCTCCCCCTCCCTCTCTCCCTCCCTCTCTCCCCCCTCTCCCTCCATCCCTCCCTCCCTCCCCCAGCGTGTGAGTGCAACAACCACTCCTCTAAGTGTCGGTTCAGCATGGAGGTGTTCCAGCAGTCGGGCCGGCGCAGCGGGGGAGTATGTCTGAAGTGCCGGCATCACACAGCGGGGCACCACTGCCAGTACTGCCAGAACGGATACACCCGAGACCACAGCAATCCCCCCACCCATCGCAAGGCCTGCCAACGTCAGTCAGAGAGAGGGAGAGAGAGAGAGTGTGTGTGTGTGTGTGTGTGTGTGTGTGTGTGTGTCTGCGTGCGTGCGTGTGCGTGCACATTCAAGCTGTTGTGTCTGTATTAAGTCGCACCGACCAGCTGTGTATCTTATCCATGCAGAGATCAGTGGGTGTCCAAGTGTGTGTGTGTGTCTGCATCTGTTAGGATATCTGTTCCTCTTTGAGTATCAAGGTACTTCTACATGTGTCTGTGTTCCAGCCTCCTCCACAGTGTTTATGAGGTGGTTACATTGTGACAGAAGACAGTTATTTCTGTTAGCGGCACAAACATACCCTGTATGCTAGTCGACTGGATTTAGTGTCCATGTTGTTACCACTGGCTGGAATCCACCCTGACATTTGACCTTTGACTGGTCACATGTTCTAAGTGACTGTGACACTCTGGCATGCTCATTGGGCGGTTGACCGGAGTCCTAATATAACCACTGTTAATGGAGTGAGGTCATGCACATGACACATGCAGGTGTGTGTGTGTGTGATTGAGTGTGTGTGTCGTGTAAGTGCAAGGAGGTTGCAGTTATAGCAATATTGGTCAAATGTAACTAGAGAGATTAGAATTAGCCTTGGTGTCAGTCTCTTTTTTTATATTATTTTTTATATTTTTATATTATTATTATAAATGTTTTGTAAATATATATAGTCTCTTTCAGCTCTTGTCAACTCCTTATGGAATTGTCATGTAATGTTTGACTTGAGTAACAAGGAGTTGGCAAGAGAGCAGAAACAGACTAGCACCCAGGCCATAAATACACTCCCCTCTGTAAGTATGTGGACAGTGCAGCTAACATGTGCAGCTAACATGTCTCTATATCCCAGAAATTTGGATTTGAGACAAATGTTTTATATTGGCAACATAACAGAATGTCACATTTTATTTGAAGGTATTTTCATACCAGTTTGACCGTTTAAAAATGTAATAACTTTATGTATCTGGTCTACCCCCCCCCCCCTCCCATTTGAAAATGTCAAAAGTATTTGGACAAATTTCACTTACAGTGTATCAAAAGTGTAATATTTAGTCCCATATTCCTTCCACACAATGACCACATCAAGCTTGTTTTGGTTGAGTTTCAGTCTTTTAGGAAGTGAATGATGAATAATATATTATGTCCTTTTGGAGTAAGCTTCTGAACTACATCTATTAATGTAGGTAGCATCCACAGATAATCACGAATAATAATCATTACAGATAATCATGAATAATCATTACAGATAATCATGAATGAATTGTGAATGATAAAACTAAAAATGTATTCATTATCAGGATTCATTTAGAATTGTTCAGAAAAATCGTATCTTATTCCAGTCATTATTCACCAATCACCATTCAGTTACTTTTGGGCAAAACATAAACCAAAACAATCTGTGTAGAGTCACAAGCTTGATGTAGTCATTGTGAGCTAGGAATATGGGACCAAATATTAAACTTTTGACTAATTTAAAAAGTTAATTTTGTCCAAATACTTATGACATCTTCAAATGGGGGGACTAGATACATAAAGTGCTTTCATTTCTATACATCTGTACAGGTGAAAGATATGATTCCTTATTGAAGGGGAGGAGACTGGTTAAAAATATATTTTTAAGTACCTTTGAACGGGATATGGTAGTAGGTGCCAGGCGCACCGGTTTGTGTCCAGAACTGCAACACTGCTGGGTTTTTTACGCTTAACAGTTTCCCGTGTTTATCAAGAATGGTCCACCACCCAAAGGACATCCAGCCAACTTGACACAACGGTGGGAAGCATTGGAGTCAACATGGGCCAGCATTCCCCAAAAAGGAGGGGGTGGAACTCAATATTAGGAAGGTGTTCTTAATGTTTTGTACACTCAGTGTATTTATAGGCCATAGATTTGTAATTTATGGAAGTTACATTACTGCTATTTATGTGTCATAATATAATGTGATTTAATCATCAATGATATATTAATGAACCATGTTCCTTTGATCAATATTCCGGTCAAGTCAACCTATTTTGGAGCCCAGTGATTTACACCTTAGTGACCTGCCTTTTAGAGCTAATTACTTAAAGGTGTTTGAAGTAGCTGTAAGGGTTTGTTTAAACTACCTTACTGGAGGAAAACCAGACCTACGAGAGAATGGCTTCCTCTTTTTTTTTCTGTGCCCTTTGGATAACCCCAACTCTGCCTTTCTCCATTCTTCCTTCTAAACTGCTTTATCATTCATCCTTTTACTTTGTCCATTTATCATTCTCATTCCTATCCACCTTTCCTTTTTCTGTCCTTTTTTATCTGCCTTCCCTCCATCTTTCCCTCTCTCTGTGCTTGTTGTCTCTCTCTCTCCCTCTCTCCTTTTCTTCTCTCTCTCTTTATTAGGAGCAATCCAATGTTATCAATACAATACTCCTTACTATGTGATATTAACCTTCTCTCTCTCCTCCCATCCCTCCATCTTCTCCCGCTCTCACAGCGTGTCAGTGTCACCCTATGGGTGCTGTGGGTCTCTGGTGTAACCAGACATCGGGACAGTGTCTGTGTCGGGATGGCGTGACGGGACTGAGGTGCAACCGCTGCGCCCTTGGTTACAAACAGGGGTACTCCCCACTTCGCCCCTGCATCCGTAAGTCTACTGTGCCCAACTACTCTGTCTGGAAACTGTCCTCCATGCTGGAGCCAAACTTCTAATGACAATAACATTCTCATGGGGATTTTTGAAAGAATGTTATTGGCCTGGAGCTTTGGAACCAAAATGGTACCCATGTTACGGCATGGTTATCGGTTTATGTGAACTACAGAGTTTCATAGTCACTTGAGTCATACTCCTGTACAGGGTCATAGGAGAGACATTGACATTGGAAGGGTGGGTAACCTCCGCACCAAATTTCATCAGCCGGTGATTGTCAAGCAAATAACTGTCAGTCTCATGTTAATTAACGTTAATTAACATAAACACATTTAGCATCTCCTGGCTTCCACACATAACCAACAAGCCACTGATTCAGACCTTTGGAACATCTACATTTTAAAAAGTATAATAAATCCATGTAATATAGCCTACACTTTCACAATAAATTCATTATTTATTTTAGACAGGTCTAAAGGTACATAATATGAAGAAAATGTAGTCTATTTCAGAAGAACAGAATAGCGATATCTGAGTTGTCCTTAGGTTAGGTCCTGATCTGGGCTACACTAGTTAATTTAGCAGACAAGATTTGGTTAGATTTCTGTGGCATTATTTTATATTATTTTATAGTATGAAGAATACAATTGAACAAAGCAGAATGAAATAGAAAGGATATTTTATCCAAACGATTTGAGGGAATGTTCACATGCAGCTATTCTGTGTTGAGCGGTTAACAAAGAAATAGGTACTCCTATATGCGTAATTTATTAATTATTAATGTAACTTTAGTTATTCTACAAACGTTGGGCTATATGTTTTGATATTTAATACATTGTAAGGCTGCATGATGTGACTCTAATGATGATTCGTTTTTTTGCGCAGAATTACACACTTCACCAGTCTCTCATTCACAGTTTGACAAGCACTAGATAATGTCTCAAATTTTCCAGCGGCATTCCTTTCGTGGCATGCCGTAATGCACCCTAAAAAAATCCATGCCATGCCTCTCGAGTGGCGCAGCGGTTTAAGGCACTGCATCACATCACTACAGCCTGGGGTTCGGTCGTCAGTTGAACAGGGTTTCCTCGGACACGTTGTTGTAGGTTAAGCGAGCAGGTGTTAAGAAGCGTGGTTTGACGGGTCATGTTTTGGACTGCACATGACTCGACCTTTGCCTCTCCTGAGCCTGTTGGGGAGTTGCAGAGATGAGACAAGATCATAATCACGAAAGAGGGGGGTAAAAAAATATATATACAAAAAATCCATGCCTTTTGCATCCAGTGGCTGTTGTTCCCTTCTCCCTGTGCTGCATAATCCGAAGCACCTCTCACTCACATGGCTCTCCATCATGTGATCTGGTCTTTCTTACAGGCTACAAGTGAAGACAGACACTTCGGGGACGCTTATCCAACACTGTCCACATGTACGTTTCGTCAGCCAACAAGATGAGTAGGCCTAACGAACAGCAAAAGCACTAGCCTATGTCAACCTACTATCCCGCATAGTACAAAAGTTGACCTATTCTATTCTGTGCGAGAAATAAATATTCCAAACATAGTTTGGGCAGTTGTGAGATGCGATAGATCCCAAATTAATACAACCACTAGCATTTTTGCACAATAAGGCTGATGCAACAGATCAGAACGTTTAGCATCAATGCACACGGCAGTTGACTATAAGCGTGAATGTTCCATTAGCTCAGGCGCTGCTTATGTATGCTAGTTACGCTCTACACTCCTTGTAAAGCAGATTAATGTGCTTAATTTTAAGAAGTTATTTAGTTGTGATACAAACCTTATCAAAACATATAGGCCTATGTGCTAGGCTACATGAAGTGTGCGACTATGATGAGAAAAAGTAGCAAAAACAACGCATTGTTTCTTGCCTTACGCTGGGCATCCTTCACAAGTGATAATATATAATTGACAAGTGTTAGGCTAATATTGTCACCCATTAGACTATTCTTGATTTAATCTTGTCTTTACATATACTAAATAATGTATGTGTGAAATTTGTTTTGATTTAGAATGGACCATTATCATGCACTACTATACATGTAGTTGAGAAATAAATATAGAAGGCCTAGACTATAGAAAGCTGATGGAATCCTCCTCTTTTTAGTAGAGGCCATCACTCTGTTTCCTCACTCAATTACATAGCCTATAGAAATGTTGCGCAACATGAGCTCATGGGCTCTCATGAAGTGTTTGATACAATTTTCGATTACATTTGCATTGATGTCAGAGTGATTAGAGGGACAATAGAGTGCTGAGTACCAGGCAGTTATCAAGTTTGGTAGGCTACTAATGACCAGCAGCAGCATCAGAGCTTGGAGAAGCCTAATTCCCGTGACTAAACGGTCACATGGAATTTAACTGCCTCCATGATTCGTGACCGCCGGTGTGGGGGTTATATGCTCACTGCAACAGCCCTAGGTCCCCTAGATAAAAAAAAAAAACAGGTTTTAAATGCTAATTTCTAGTGACTTTTGAGAAAAGGATACAGACAAATCTTAGCTTACAAACGGGCAAATTTACAAGGCTAAGGGGACCTTGCAGAGGGGCACTTACTCTGGTACAATCCAATCAGTCTTAGGTATTTTGTGGTATTGTATTAGGGTTATGGCCATTCATACTGTACTGAATACCAATGTGACCGTTTTAATTAAACAACCGTTTTGTTTCTCTGCTACTATATGATTAATTTCCTAGTATTTTTCTAACTTCCCCTATGCCAGATTATTACTACTGCTGCTGTACATACTGTTGGAAACGTATCATAATATTTATAATCATACTGTAATAATAACCATCAACGTACACAATTAAAAACTGTTTTAATTTTTAAAAAGTAGGCATGAAAGATCAAACTGAAATAAGTCAATCTCCACTCCACAATTATAAAAAATAAAGTATCATAATGGCTGCCTCTCTCCTGCATGAAGTTAACACATGCAATACACCCTCTATAATAAGCTGCTATAATTTCATCAGAGATCATATATGATAATTCAGATTGATTCACACTATTATAGATCATAAGTCTATGAACTTTATAGGCTTGGAGAGGCA
>CM042423.1:11734647-11785190 GCA_023634145.1 Thymallus thymallus
CATTTGATTAGCCTCGGATTCAGTGAATACCAAGAGACATAGCATGTGGGCTATGTTTAGGAGTCTAACCCTTCTCGAGGCATCAGTGGAAGTCAGACATCTGTTTAAAGTCCGCTGGGTTCTCGTTCGATCCACTTCTTTCCTCTGATATTTTATACAGAACCACTGCTGTATTCAAAGTATGGACTGCGTCACAAATGGCACCCTATTCCCTATATAGTGCACTACTTTTGACCAGGGCTCGTAGGGCCCCACATATTATAAATAGACACATTAGGGGGAGACTGCGGTGTCCGCGGCACAGGGCCTCACATGATTTACTTGGCCATCTCTTGCAATCATTGCCTCTGTGTTTATTAGCAGAACCAATTACACTGGCTTAATTGGCCTTTCTTTCAGAATCCTGATCCTGTGTGGACAGTGTGTGGAGAGTATAGAAGAGCTCACTCTCTCCCTCTCGGTTACCCTCTTTCTCTTAATGAGAAGAGCTATGGCCACAGTAAGAAAAAGTTAGGTCTGTCAATGTCTCTCTCGCTCTCAATCCCGGTCTCCCTCCCTCCCTCCCTCATCTCTCTTCCAGCCTCTCTCTCAGCCTCTCCCTATTTCACTCCTATTCACCCTTCGTCTCGTCTCTCTTTCTGCATCTTCCTGTTAATGAGAAGAACCAGGGACAGTGGCGTGAAATAAGCGCCAGACGGAATTCTGGGATGCCTGACAGGTTGATCTTCATTTAAATTCCCCGTCTCCACGGCGACAACGAGGGATGACAGGCACATCGCTCACGCCTAATTTGCGTAATAAAGATTAATAACACTTTTGTTAAAAATGTATACATATTCCAATAGCACAAAACCTGTGTCAGGTTATGTGCTGCTTTGCTTGTGAGATAGTTAGGACGTATACTATAACAGAGTCAGGAAATAGTGAGGATAAGATAGTGGAGTGGAATCGTCTACATATCGTTTTAAACAGAATGGCACTAAGCTGTAGTTAATAACCAAAACATCAGCCCACGGTCGCCTTTTATTGCACTTTTAAACTAAACGTTGCAAAAAAATGCACCTGCTCTCTCTATCGCTCTTTCGCTCTACCTCTCCCCCACACATTTTTTTTTAAAACCACCCGTTCTCCATCCATAACCACAAAGTGCCATTTGGTTAATGGGCTTTTGCCAGACTGGAGTGGATCATAAGTGTTATTGCCGGCATGCTTCGGGCTCCTGCGAGTTTCAGTGAGTACATTTTGACATCTGATGCAATTCATAAACAGGGAGAGAGCCGCTACTAGTACTGCTACTGCTGTAGTCCCAATAACCATCTCTTCTGTCTCTGAGATTCCATTATAGATTTAAACACAGAAGGGGAATGAGATAGTCCCCTCTGGGGCTAAAGAAAAGGGCAGAATGGGGGGCCATAATTGTGTAGTGGGTGTATTGGCCACCATTGTGAACTCAATGCAGTAGTTAGGAAAGTACTCTAAGACCGCTGCTTTCGACTATGGTTCTTAGGTCTGTAGTGTCTACTGCTATTCCTCTTCACCTGGAGCGAGTGGAAGACTTGACATTAATTGACCAATTACGTTCTTCTGAGCAGAGACAAAGAAAACCTGTGGAGCACAGTGGTCCTAGAGGACGGGAAGATGGGTGTAGTATCCCCATTGTTGTAAAGTGGACAAGTGTGAATTGCCAAGCGTGTGTGTGTGTGTGTGTGTGTGTGTATGAGTTGGTCCCCTTAGGGGCCCCTTACCTTCTGGGTGATTACATTGACCCACGGGGACGTACAGTTGGTAAGGTTGGGCCCTTGAGGGTCCCAGTATCCTTCGGGCCCCATGCACAGATACATGGCCACGCCTGTGGAAGAAAACAACAGTCAGCGTTAGAGGCAATAGAGCAAAACACAGGGATTCATATCTCAAAGCTATCACTGGAGACGTGAGATTCTAAACAACTTTATTATCGCAACAGCCTTGTTATATATAACTTTATTGTTCGTCCTCATACAAACTGTTGGTGTTTGTCTGTGTGAATGTGTATGTCACTACTATTCACATCCGAATCAAACTACCATGTCCTTAAAACCAATTCCCCTTAAAGTGGAACTGACAGCATTTTAACTACTTTGCAGATATGAAACAGACAATCATAATATCAGTAAAAAATATAAAATTCCCAGTTTATGCTACAAAACCAACTTTATAACACGTTTTGAAAAGAGTTCTATTTGACCCAAAACTATATAACATGCAGTAAAGCATTGTTGGAAGAAAAGATGAATGCAGCTCAATGCATGATAAATATAATTCACCAATAAAATATTGGAAGTCCAACAAATATTGCTATCAGGTTGTAAATCACAGCTGGTCTGGTACAGTTTACTTCCTCCAGCCTTTGGGATGAACCGTTTCTGTGTCAATGACAAAAACGGACGAATGTAACTAAGGCTGGGAATGCCAATAAAATCAAAATAGCAAGGGTAATGACCACTAGTCAGTCATAACATGGCTAATAGGCTAGCCTATCTATTTAGGTAGCTATGTATTTAGCAAGAAAACCACGGAGCCTAACGTTAGTTAGCTAGCTGCTGGAAGGATGGTGTCATTTGACGAGTAGGTGAGTGGCAAACATTTTCCCCCCATATTGTTTTTCCTGTGGCTCCAGCTAGAGATGCAGGTGTCATTTGGTTAGCTAGCAAAAAATGACAAGAATTATTTTGCTAGCTAGCTATGCTGAAATTGATATCCACAGTTAGCATATAAAATGCGCGGGCAGGCAGGCAAGCTGCAGAAGGGTGAGCAAGCTACTATTACTTATCGTTTGTCAGTGCAATTTTGATGGCTAACTACAAGCTGAAAAAGTTTGAGAAGGTTTATTTACTGTTCCCTCGTTAGATTTTAGATATCTGGCTCTGGCTAACATTAGTTGTTCATCTTGTTGTTGATGATGTGCATAGGCAACTGAGGGAGAGATGGTTTCATGATCAATAGAACTGTAAAGTAAGAGGACTCCTGTGGTATTTACATATTTGCGGAAATCCATTCAGGTGTATTTTGTCTGCTTTTGGCGAAGGCGTGGTAATGATCTAAAGTCACACTACTACTGCCAGTAAACACACAGTCCAGTTCAAAGTTCAATCTGTGTAAACTCCAGTCCTGTACAAGACAGATGTTTTATTAGGTTTTATTTGCTGCAGTGTCTATTAATTGTCCAAACGCACAGCTGCTTTCCTACTATATATATTGCTATAGAATTTTCACAAATGCCTTACTCTATGACATTCCCAAACATTCTATGAATGTATGAAAATGTGAAAATGCTTTTTTCCAGGGGATGTATACGAACAGATTTAAATACGATTTCATGTTTCTAAAATGCTGTCAGTTCCACTTTAACGATAAGATACAACAAATAAATATAATTGGGGAAATGACAAAGAAATATAATCTACTGGTTTCATCTACACATGTTAAATTAAGTTGTGGTAGCACTTCAGGGCCTACAGAGGTATCCTGGATAGTGTGTGTATCTAGTAATTAAGAGTTGAAGCACCTCTTCATGTGTTAAACGGGTGAGACAGTTGAACTACGTGCAAAAATACACCAAACTGTGTTCCAATTAAGTCAGATATCCTGGAGTTCGTTACGAAAGGTCAATTAATGGTGCCTGAGGGAAACGACTGCTACTGACGGGGATATGGAGTGACGTGTGTGTGTGTGTGTCTTTTGGGCCACACAGGGCCTCTGAAACCAGGCCAAAAATGGGACTGCGCCCCCATCAGTGCTTATACTTACTCTGTGTATAAACTGGGATTGTGTCTTTATCAACTCATCATTGACACTATCAGCCGGCCTAAAACCGTACATAGCTGTGTTCCAAATGGCACCCTATTCCTTACATAGTACACTACTTTTAACAAGAATCCTATGGACCGGGTCAAAAGTAGTGCACTATAAAGGGAATAGGCTGCCATTTGGGATCCATTCAATGGTAAAGGGACACAGATAGAGAGGAAAATGGGTTCAAAATGTGGGCTATGGCATTGATAGTGTTTATATTCAATCTGTGTATACACTGCAATAAACTACCAACTTCATGACTCTGTCAAGGAAAAATGCCGGTCTTCGGTTTGTACACGTCTATGGGATAGAGAGAGGGAGGAGGAGACAGACTGATAACATTAACTGATATGAACTTTGACTGACACATAATTTCCTTCTAGTCCTCCTTGGACTGCCTTACGTTTGATGGGTTTATCAGACAGACCTTCACCTGAGAGAGAGGAGTATGGGAGAAAGATGGAGTGAGGATGATTGAAAGAGTGAGTGAGAAAGAGAGAGAGAGACAGAGGAAAAAGAGAAAGATGGGGAGAGAGAGAGGGAAGGAGAGGGAGAGAATGATAGAGAGAGAGAGAATGATGGAGAGAGAGAGAGAGATGGAGAGAGAGAGAGATGGTAGGGATTTGAGGAAACTCGAAACAGTCCTCTGCGTCGGCAAAGTCGTCTGAAGTGTGGCAGGCTTTAAAGAGAGATGTGCAGAGGGGCGGTGGATGTGTCCCTCACCGTACGCCGGCACCGTTCGAGACACCTCATTGTTGGGATTGTGTCGACCAGTTAATAAGGAGAAGGCGGCGAGAGACAAGACGGTCCCCACCCCTGGTTGCAACATTTCTGGGCTCGAATTCAAAAAGTGTTTTGTGTCGATATAATCTTATTCATTATCTAAACAGCAAAAATGACCCTATATAAGCATTTTGACTTTATAAATACAGGCCAAGTCACAATGCAAGTCTTAAAATACATTGATACGGTTTCTAATGGCAACATGTACATTTATTTCTTCCATCTCTCCTTGGTCTCACTCTCTACATTTGGTTTCACTGCTCGTCAAACATCTCATTCCAAAATCATGGGCATTAATACTGAGTTGGTCCCCCCTTTGCTGCTATAACAGCCTCCACTCTTCTGGGAAGGCTTTCCACTAGATGTTGGAATATTGCTGCGAGGACTTGCTTACATTCAGTCACAAGCATTCGTAAGGTTGGGCACTGATATTGGGCAATTAGGCCTTGCTCGCAGTCGGCATTCCAATTCATCCCAAAAGTGTTCGATGGAGTTTTGGTCAGGGCTCTGTGTAGGCCAGTCATGTTCTTCCAACCCGAGAATTTCTGTGTGGACCTCACTTTGTGCACAGGGGCATTGTCATGCTGAAACAGGAAAGGGCCTTCAAAGTTGCCACAAAGTTGGAAGCACAGAATTGTCTAGAATGTCATTGTACGCTGTAGCGTTAAGATTTCCCTTCACTGGAACTAAGGGGCCTAGCCCGGACCATGAAATACAGACCCAGACCATTATTCCTCCTTCACCAAACTTTACAGTTGACACTATGCATTGGGACAGTTCTGTGAGCTTGTGGGGCCTACCGCTTCGCGGCTGAGCTGTTGTTGCTCCTAGATGTTTCCCCTTCACAATAACGGCACTTACAGTTGACCGGGGCAGCTCTAGCAGGGCAGACATTTAACAAACTGACTTGTTGGAAATGTGGCATCCTATGACGGTGCCACGTTGAAAGTCACTGAGCTCTTCAGTAAGGCCATTCTACTGCCAATGTTTGTCTATGGAGATTGCATGGCTGTGTGCTCGATTTTATACACGTGTCAGAAACAGGTGTGGCTCAAATAGCCGAATCCAATCATTTGAAAGGGTGTACTTTTGCATATATAATGCATACAGTATGCTTACTATTGACTTCAAAACCATTTCCCTCAATAGAGGAGCTTGATCTCCTATGGATCTTAATATGTTGGTATCCAATCCTTTTGGCCTGTGACACTTGCTACCAGTTGGCGAAGGAGGAGAGAAAGAATCCAGGGAAGCTTACGAACACAAAGTGCCTGTCCCTCATTAAAGAACACACACACAACCGTGTTTAGTGTGAATTAATTAAGCTAATTGTTTCCTGGGAGTGAAGAAGTGGAGGGGAGGATTCCGCCTCGTGGTTCCATATGTGTTGCTATCTTTAGCTTCTCCTCTCTCAGCGAGTCAAGCATAAGGCGAGGGGGGAGGGGGCGAATACATACAAACAAAACAAACCTGTAAATAACATTCGGCCGTGCCAAACATCACACTTCAATATGCCGTACAGAGTTGAGAAAAGCAACGCCAGAATGTGTGTGATTTTGGTTGGAAAACTGAAGGGATTAATTGAGTTTAATTGCATGACTTAATTCAGAAATTCAGCCCCAGTGAGAAAGATCTGATTTAAAGGCAAATCTCATCCTTTTCCGGTCAGCTCCATTCCTGAGGGGGGCCAATTCAGGAATCTGCAGAGGATTGGGGTTTTTCTGAGGGCCATGGCTGCCAATGCATAATATTCCATACAATGGTTCAGCTGGTAAGAGCGTGACACTATAAGGTTCCCTGCACATTGTAAATATGGTATTTAAATGACCCTGTATATAGCTTCTTACTTTATCGTGTTCTTATTTCTTGGTATGTTTTTGTCCTACCTTGTTATTTTTAGTATTACATTGATATTGATTACTGCATTGTTGGGTTTGGAGCTAGCAAGAAAGGCATTTCACTGCAAGTGACAATGAAACTTGAAACTTATGGGTTTGATTCCTGCAGTGATCAAAAATCTATTTTTGTGATACTTCAGACATTCCGTGCATTGCATGTACTATGTAGTGCTTTAAGCCATTGTTTGAACTCACACCTGCATATGTTACACATACAACATTTAAACCAACATACCATGTTGCATTGGTAAGGAAATGTATCATGAACAGTGATTTGCTACTACCACATTACGAGAGATAGAGAGATAGAGAGATAGATAGATAGATAGATAGATAGATAGATAGATAGATAGATAGATAGATAGATAGATAGATAGATAGATAGATAGATAGATAGATAGATAGATAGATAGATAGATAGATAGATAGATAGATAGATAGATAGATAGATAGATAGATAGATAGATAGATAGATAGATAGATAGATAGATAGATAGATAGATAGATAGATAGATAGATAGATAGATAGATACTTTATTGATCCCCGGGGGGGAAATTTCTGAAAATAGTGTAGGCCTATGGTTGACATACCTTTACAGTGCATTCTAAAGTATTCAGACCCCTTGACTTTTTTTGCAAATGTATTAAAAATAAAGAACAGAAATACCTTATATACATAAGTATTGAGACCCTTTGCTATGAGACTCGACTAGTCAGGGATTGGGAGACTAGTCAGGATCCACAGAAACATGAATGGAGCAAAGCACAGAGAGATCCTTGATGAAAACCTGCTCCAGAGTGCTCAGGACCAACAAGACAACGACCCTAAGCACAAAGCCAAGACAATGCAGGAGAGGCTTTGGGACAATTCTCTGAATGTCCTTAAGTGGCCCAGCCAGAGCCTGGACTTGAACCTGAACGAACATCTCTGGAGAGACCTGAAAATAGCAGCGACGCACCCCATCCAACCTGAGAGAGCTTGAAAGAATGGGAGAAACTCGATGCTGTAATCACTGCTAAAGGTGCTTCAACAAAGTAAAGGGTCTGAATACTTATTTAAATGCTATATTTCTGTTATTTATTTTTAATAAATTAGCAAAAAACTCTAAACTCCTGTTTTTGCTTTGTCATTATGGGGCAATGTGTGTAGATTGATAAGGGGGGGAAAACAATGTAATGCATTTTAGAATAAGGCTGTAACGTAACAAAGTGTGGAAAAAAAGTCAAGGGGTCTGAATACTTTCCGAATGCACTGTACCAGGGCCCAGTGAATATTCAATTTCAGACGCAGGGGAACCACATACTTATGTAAAACAAGCCCATTACCTATCGTTCTAGTTGGGCATGGTTGCCTGGCCACCAGTCCCTGTCTCGTCTTGGGCCAGGACACATCCGACATAATCATGGGATTACAGTACTCAATGCTTATGTTGGGGAGCTTGGAGGATGGGGACGACCTTGTGTTGCCCTCTGGAATATTGCCATCTGCTGGCAGAAATGGCGGCGGCAGGGTAGTCGAGCTGGATCGCGGTCGCTGGGCAACAGGGGTCGTCGCCGAAACCCTAGTGGTCGTCGTGGTGCTGGTTGTTGACGTGGTCGTAGTGGAAACCGTCGTCGGTCGAGTTGTAGTCCGAGTTGTCGTGGTATCCATAAACACAATCACTGATGAAGGCGATTCTGTAGTAGGAGGGAAGAAAGAGAGAAAGCGTAAAATAATTACATAGAATTCGTCAGTTTAAGAGGAGATAGTTCAAACGGGATCAATTGGATCTGGCAGGTGTGACTTGGATGTGCAGGCTCGGTTTCTACCGAGGAGCTAGTAGACTCCTGCAGCTAGGCAAACGCATACAGGCTTCCATTTCCAGCTATGGTTTGTGTGTGTGTGTGTGTGTGTGTGTGTATCAAGTCAATAACAGTAACGTATAGGACATTGTTTTTCTTTGTCTCCCCACGGATGCACATTCAACATTCTCTCTTATGCTCATTTCCCTGAGTTCTTGGGTAAAGGGCTTGCACACACACCATCACCCCTAAGTGTCACAAACGCAAACACACACATAATAAAGGCCCAAAATGTATTTAGCAACGAGCATCTTATGAATGTGTGGTCTAGGATCAGCTGCGAAGAAGCCGGGGACATTTAAGATATGGCCCTTTAAGATAGGTCAGGGCTCATAACACTCCAGCAAACAGTGGGAGAGTGAGTGGGCAGGCAAATCAATGAGACAACACACACATACACATGTGCACACACACACACACACACACACACACAAAGTGGAAGGGGGGAGGGGCTTGTATAATGGAAAAACAGTCCACTCTCTAACGTCGCAGTGGCCATTATCTTTTGTCTTAGTGGAACCCAGGATAACAGGAGGTGAGACCATAGGAAACCTTAGCTTCCTAGAGAATGGAGGTTAGGCCCCTTAGCCACTGCGATGCAACAATACATTTCAAATGCAATCATGAAGCAGACGTTTGCTTTTCAAATAGTTAAGTGCAGCATAAGTGGATGATAATCACATTTTAACATAAAAGGTGGATAATGCAGGATTAAAATATTAGAGTGTTCCAAAAACACTACATCGACCATGTGTGGGCCTGTAGATAGAATACTATTTTTAAGTGAGGCAGTCAGTGGAGGCATTGAGGAACAGGAAGATGGTTTGCTGTAATTTGCGTAAAAATGTAAAAAGACACATAACAAAACCCTCCTTGGTATAATGCTATACCCTTCTGTTATAGGCTTGTACTATAGAAAAACACATAACTGCAGCACACTGAAACAACATCTGTTTAGCTGGGGTTATTAACTTACTGAGACCCCCGGAGGTATACATAGCTGTGGTAAAACACATTCAAGGACATTCAACAGCAAACAAAAATGTCCCACTATTTGATTAAATAATTTAATTTTTTTGGGGTGTTGAATACTTTAGAAGAATTAAGGCTTTATTCTCTCCAACAAATAGTGTTTTTAAGATCCCTAGGTGTCTGTAGACTGCTGTGGAGTCTACATTTCCTTAACAAGCATTCTATTTAATCAAAATAACGGAGGTAAATAGGCACCGTTTTCCCTCAGTCGTAATGCACATTTCATGATGTGCTTTTGCCTGCTCACAAAACATCTGTGCACATCATATTTAACTACATAACACAAATGAGTGTACACACGTACAGATACAAATATGCATGCAAGCATGTAATTCATATACACACACACACACACACACTCATCAGCCCTAATGTGTCATACAACTCTCCTTACACAGGCCAATCAAAAGTGAATGAACGCAGAAATAGGTCTTTAACATTTCTCCCGGCGTCAAAGACATCGCCATCTGCAATGACAGTAACACATTAACATTAATCTGTGCTACAATGCACAACGACTCCTTGCCTCCTTCTGCAGAAATTATCATATGGACTGATGGAGGTGAAAATATCACCGAGCACATCTTTCCATTAACTTATTCATGATGCTTTCTATTTATTCATCCATTTTGGATAGCGATGAGTATCTCTCCTGTCACACACTAACACTTGTGTGGCGAGGCCGGATTTAATTTCCCTTGAAACACATTGTGATGGACCTCCCTTGGGCTGAGGGTCTATGGTTGAGTCCCAATGGCACCCCAATCCCTACGTAGTGCACTACTTTTGACCTGAGCAAGGTGCGCAGAGTGGCCAAATGAGGATAGTGATAAAATTGGCATCATGCAGGGCGGCCATTTTGAATTCCCTGGGACCTTGTTAAGTCAGTATTTGTGACACAGTATTATGCTGTACTGTTCCCATTCCTTATGTTACAGGCCAATTACTTCATATTTCAGAGAGGTATTTTAGAAGAGGAAGCAGGCTACCGTGACCTTAAGCCATGAGCCCAAACCCGGAACAATGAACACACCGTCAAAAAAAAGCCTTTTCAAGTTGCACAATACCACAATGAGACTATTGCTACAATGACCATAGAAATGTGAGTTCACCACATAACATACTAACAATGCCCCAATAGAAAATATTCAATCTACATTTACTGTATAGTACTGGCCTTGAGTTACTATCAAACAGCAAGCAGACCTAACGCTCTTGCGATGTCAAAGTGTCTTTTTGTCTTGTAGAAGAGCGTTGAATTAGAAAACCCTTTCACGAGAAAAGGATGAACCTAACAAGAGTTTGAAAATCTATCAACTATTCGTAAATGATTAAAGAGTATACCGCCATGTTAGGTTGTGTTCTTCCCCTAGTTATAGGGAAATACTGACAACACAGTCACTACAGTAGACTGTGTTGCCAGCACAGCTCCGAGTGAGTGATACATGATAACCAGTACACTTTAAAAATAAACTGCTTGGCTATTCTAAATAACTTTTGTTTTTTATTGAACCTTTATTTAACTAGGCAAGTCAGATAAGAAAAAAATATTATTTACAATGATGGCCTACACTGGCAAAACTTGACGCTGGGCCAATTGTGCGCCACCCTATGGGACTCCCAATCACAGCCGGTTGTGAAACAGTCTGGACGCTTCTAGCACTGAGATGCAGTGTCTTAGACCAAGGCGCCACTCGGGAGCCCTAATAACAATGTTGCTAGGGATATGTTTTGTTCTAACAACCTGTTCCCACAGTCTCCCATAAGAAGCAGAGGAGGTCTGAGAAATAAAGAAAGCTTGAGTCCTTGAGCAAAGTTGTGTATTTAGCATGAAACGGTTATAAAAGGACAAACGGGTCAGTAGTCTCACCACCACTACAAGGACATTTTGTTGTGCTCTGTCGGTTCCTCATTTTATCTGAGAGCAACAAACAAGGTTCAGGGTTCAAGTTCAGCGGCTACGTGAATAGAAACTTTGTATTCACTTTGTATTCTTAGAGGGAGTCATCCTTAACCTTATATGGTAGTCTTGAATGCCTAAAACTTTCTGCTTGGTAGCTCATTGTTGTGGCTCATTGTTGTGGCTCGTGTAGAGGAAACAAAGAAACGAAAAATGGCCTTGGAGATATGATTGTTGTGCAGGGCTTTGTCAGTTTAGTGTTCCTATTTCAAGCTTCACTAGGTCAGTAAAACCTCGGAATTGAGGGATTCCATCACTTGGAGGAGGAACATATTTTTTTAAATGACTCCTAGAGATGTTTGTTGAAAAAGGAATGTACACAGTATACTAAGCACATCCAGCAACCTTCCACAGGTACAGATTACACATTATGTCAGAGGAAGGAGAGAAAGCAAAAAAATATATATATACTAAAAACTTAAGTGGCCAAATTGCAAACAAATTAAGTAAGTAAGCAAGTAAGCGTTTTCACTGTCAGTCTACACCTGTTGTTTACGAAGCATGTGACGCATAAAATTCGATTTTATTTACGTAACATCGCTCCCTTGCAACACGTCATGACACCTGTTGATGTTTCGACCTCCGACAGAGCTGTGTTCTTCCTTTCAAAGCAGTCCTTCCTGGATAATTAGTCTTCCTGCTTTTTCTCCCCAGGCTTTACGGTTACAATTAGATAAACCTTCCACTCGGTTTCAGGAATGGGCCCATTATTTTGAAATTAATTTGCTTTTAATGACATAATTTTCATGCGAATAACGCCGGTCTAGCCACCTTAAAGACTTGTGAGATCAAAAGAAGAGAACTAGGCTTTGGGGGCACGTCTGTTGGGGGCACGTCTTAAAACTTCAACTTCTACTGGGATTCACCTCAATCAAGTATAGGCGAGAAACTGTAACCCAGAACCAACAAATCCTCATTTTAAAAAAGGACAATTATATAGACGACAAAGTGCGAATCATGTCATAATACCACTTGCATAATAGTTGCTTTGACTAAGAAAGACAAAGTTGTGATTAATTGATTGGATTGTTGAAGCTTTTATCATTATATCATTGGTTGAATATGTTTTAAATTAACTATAGTACATGTTCCGTATTGTTATACATGATTATCATACTACTGAAGTGAATGTGTCACGGTGCGGAGTAGTCAAGGGACGATAGAAGTGTCATCCTTTTTATTTTGGAGATGGTCTCACGAGGCACAAGATAATAAAGGAGAGTTTAAACAAAATACAAAACCCAGTGACTTACTTGCTGTGAGCATAAAGCAGACAAGCAGGAACAATGATCCACACACAGGTGGATGTGTGGGGAGCCTAAATACAATCCCCAATCAGAGACAACCCTGTACAGCTGTCTCTGATTGAGGATCATTGCTCCCCTAGTTAGGATGTGAGGGCCTGATTGTGGTACCTCCACTCCCCCTGGTGGAAGTAAGAGGCTATTACCACAATCAAACCCTTACAGAATGTTAGCTCGTCACTCTTATAAACCCAACTAACCCAATTATCCATGAAGAGATACAGGTAGCGGCAGGTAGCCTAGCAGTTAGAGCGTTGAGCCAGTAGCTGAAAGGTCACTGGTTCAATTACCCGAGCAGACAAGGTCGATGTGTCCTTGAGCAAGGCACTTAACCCTAATTTACTCCAGGGGCTGACCCTGTAGGTCGTCATTGTAAATAAGAATGTGTTCTTACCTGACTTGCCTAGTTAAATAAATAAAATAAACGACAACACCCATTCATACCAATATAACAGCGGTCAATGATACACAACTCAAAACTATTTTCACTGTCTCAATCCAACCTTTCTCTATAATGATAACTCATTCAGTAGTAAGCCATACATATACCCCTATGTTTTCTGGTCAAACGACCCCCCCCCCCAAACAATGCTGTGCATGTAATGGAGCGAGTAGGTAAATGATGATGGAACTCCTGTCGTTTAATGGGCCTTTTGTGGCAGGCCCACAAATCTGTCAGTGGGGTCCGGTGGTAAATGATGCATGGAGACATCCGGTAATACCCTGATATCATCTGACATCATGAAGCCATAATGGATGGATGGTGACCATTGTTTGGAAACTAATTCCTCATTCCGGCTCCCCGAGACTACAGAGGGCAGCAGTGGCGGTCACTGCGAGAAGGCCATATGCATTGGTATGGGGGCGCATCTTCTCGCTCACTCAGCTTCTTCAATGCGCCTACACAAATGGACCTGATAGCATACACACAGACATACAAATTGAGCTACATGGATGTTCGAGCACACCTGCGCACCTGTACACAAACCTACAGTACACGTAGACACACACACACAAACATAAGCACACATACAGTAGTACAACCGATGACAACAGAGCCCTGTGAAGCCTGAAATGAGGGACGCTAAGAGCTCAACAGCTCATTCTCAGGGCCAGAGACAGAGTCAGTCGGGCTTCTGTAAACCTGCACTGTCTAAATAACCGTGGAGAGGTTGAAAGCAGGGAGGGAAGGAGGGGAGTGACAGGGGCAGGCCGACACAGTGTCTCGCTCCCGGTCATTTTGAACACTGGCAACCGACAGAGCAGGGGCTGATTGGATAATACAATGTCTCTCAGTAAAAACTCCAACACTGCTGTTACCAGGGGGATTCTTCATAGGAAACCCGTGGCCCAGATCCACGCAACTGATAACACAAAAGGAGAAGGAGAAGAAAAAAAAAAAGAGTCTAAGTAACATAATAAAAAAATCCCAATCAAAATCTGTCAGTTTAAGATAGAGCTATCCACTGCCGGCATTCCGCATCTGCGGTGGAAGGTGGCCAAGCTACAGCGATGTTTGTCCGACCATGAGACATCCCGAAAATCGGTCTTCTCATGAAAACGTCTATCAAAACAAAGGCACAGCGGAGTCAATTAGTCTCTGCTTCTCTTCTAAGCAGAATGTTGTTGTTGTTTAATTTCTGCATGTGTCAGGGGAGATGGATGGGGTGGTGGTCTGAAGTGAAGAATCACCTGGCGTTCCCTGGAACCGCACAGGTGAGCTGTGTATGATTTCTGGATCAAGGTACAACCTGATGTAGATGATGAATGACTCCTCTGGTTGATGAAGGAAAACGTGCACCACGTGATGCATAAATGGGACAACATTAATTTTTGGATCCCAGGAAGAGTAGCTGCAGCTAACGGGGATCCTAATAAAATACTAAATAGTAGAGTGGAATGTTTACTAAAGGCTGATATAGTAACTCGCCTGCTGGCCGTGGCGAGAACTAAGCAGGATTGCCGTTCAAATAGATAACATTATGTTTACTACCCGTGAGTCAAAGCTCAGACACTTGGCTACATTTGAAAGCTGTGCAGGACATAGCATGCATAGTGGAACAACAAGGGACCACATCATCTGAAGTTGGTTGTACACTGTATTTGAGTACAGCATGAGCAATACAGCATTCAAAGCCTAGGAAAGAACTAGAAAGCAAGCAACACTGCCATGTGGCATATCTCAAGCTATATTGCTAACAGGTTTCCATTGTTTCCACTCCCTTGGTTTGGAGCAAGCCTGTGTCCATAGGACAGATACAGTATTGTAATCCTAAACCCTGGGCCCAGTTATGTCAGTGACTCAATCTGGAAATGGTTAGCCTACCTCGTACGGAGTACGCTAGGTGGAAATGGTTAGCCTACCTCGTACGGAGTAAGCTAGGTGGAAATGGTTAGCCTACCTCGTACGGAGTACGCTAGATGGAAATGGTTAGCCTACCTCGTAGGGAGTACGCTAGGTGGAAATGGTTAGCCTACCTCGTAGGGAGGATGCCAGGTGGAAATGGTTAGCCTACCTCGTACAGAGTACGCTAGATGGAAATGGTTAGCTTACCTCGTACGGAGTACGCTAGGTGGAAATGGTTAGCCTACCTCG
The DNA here is from genome assembly GCA_023634145.1 of Thymallus thymallus. Taxonomy (NCBI): domain Eukaryota; kingdom Metazoa; phylum Chordata; class Actinopteri; order Salmoniformes; family Salmonidae; genus Thymallus; species Thymallus thymallus. Next base: position 11,749,894 of record CM042423.1, read on the forward strand.
TAGGGAGTACGCATGGTGGAAATGGTTAGCCTACCTCGTAGAGAGTACACTAGGTGGAAATGGTTAGCCTACCTCGTAGGGAGTACGCTAGGTGGAAATGGTTAGCCTAACTCGTAGGGAGGATGCCAGGTGGAAATGGTTAGCCTACTTTGTAGGGAGAATGCCAGGTGTGTAATAACCATTTAGGCCATGTTGCCAAGCTGACAAGATCACAAAACAGCATGAAAAAAGCTTTTTCTGAAACAGCAGCTGAGCATTGGAAATAGATAGTAAGGCAACAATGCATTTGTGAATGCATTCCAAGAATTCAGGCGTAGAGCAAATAATAGCACAGTTAAGCAGGTAGAAAACACACACACAGAGAGGTCAAAGGGCAAAAGGTTGTGTTCTAAGTAACCCACAGGTTAACAAGGCCAAGCAACAGTTGCTCTGTCAGTCTGCATCTACCTGTTAACCATTCTTATTCAATTAAGCACATCTCAGTTAATACTGACAGAGCAAAGACTGGCAGGCCTTGCCCAGAACATGGCAGCCTCAGTATGAAGGTCGATGCCAATGTCTCAGGCACCCGCTGGAACTCTGCCCCGGGCCAGATGGCAACATGTGGCAAGATTACAGCAGGCACATCAGACAGTGGAGGTTATTGGTGATGCCAACTGTGCTGCCTGTGCCACCATACCCGTCATCCACAGATTGCTTGAGATGACAGAAGAATGGCAGACGTTTGCGACCCAAGTGGGATATCCAGAGATCAACGGTTGTTGCAGTCACATCGGGAGGGATCATTGACTATAGGGATACATATTAATTTAGAGACATAATACTGGACATCCATCAACTAAGAGTGTCTGCTAAATGACCTAAATGTAAATAATAAAGGCGTAGACAGTTCAGAAGGGAAACCTGAGTGTGGTGGCATCAGCTGATTACGTCAGCGGACATTCCACCAATTGGATTCACACTAATTACATTTGGTCTATTTAAGTTGGGTTCTGGGTTTCTTCCTTTAGGGGATTTGATATAGCATATCGTGCTCATTGCCTGTAGTTACAGTATATTATTATCTTCATATGATGCTTCGCTCCGGCAGTGAGCTACCCTGAAGGAGCCCTAACGCCAAGACATGCATTGTTATCTTTTCAATAAATGGTTAAACGTTTTAATTCTAGAATGTCCTCCTTTAAAAAAAAACTTGATAAATATGGACGATTCCACGCCAGCAACATTTTTTTTGGCCATCTCAGATTGTTCTGCCAGTTTTTACATAGAAACTTAATTGTGAGGAACGATGTTTGAAATGCTTTTTACATTCGTATCACAAACTATTTCTGAGAAAATCATGATGAAAGGCCCTTTTTAGACCTATACATGCCTCTTGTGAGACAGCTATGAGCTCTCTCTCATATGCACACACGCACGGACACCTCCCCCTGCCACCCACACACACCAAGCAGGCAGTAGGCACCAGTAGCAGATGTCTGAGGCAGTGCAAATTCTCTCAAGTGACTGCCTGCACTAAGAAGCCCTGGGGACTTTCTTCCTCCTCCGCTCACTGTGGCAGAAATTAGTATTAGTAAGGTTAGCCCGAACGTCCATCTGAACCCACACTGATTCCATCTTGGTTTCTATTCCTCTTTTGTGATCTTTAGATATTTGTGTATTTATGTTAACGTCTAGTTCCAAACCTAAACCTACTGTATGAAAGTAATGGTCTAGATATCCATGGAAATTCACATGAACATTCAAGTGTTCCCATGTTACAGTATACTGACCATTCTGGGTCTGCTTTTTCTCCAACTATTTTGCCTCAGATTTGTATTCAGCCTTGTTGAAGTGGGCTTACAAATAAACTGTCAGAATAACAGGCCCTCCTCTTTCTACCACTATAAAGAAGACCGTTTCAAATCATTGTATTTGTGCTTGCATGCACTCTATTGAATTTGATTGAAAGAATATTCCAGGAGAGGGCAAGGAAATGTGGGCTTTTAATGTTGTCTGCTTGGAACATTTGTAGAGAATGCTTGTATTTCGTTTTTCAATCAAATTCATGAAATACAATTTTCAATAAGTGTTGTCATAGAAACATGCTTTGAATGGAGATGTGTCCTCTATCCTCGATTTGTTCTCTGGAGAGATTGAAGTATCTGTTCTATATGAGCAATTATGCTCTTGTAAAGGATTGTTGACCATCATCCCATTGCCTTGCCGACAGACATACAAATTATATCCCCTAAGCATTGCTTCTATTCAATTTGTACAGCTTCATTCTCAAGTATGAAACAAGGAATATGATGAGATGTCTGGCTGCAACATTTATGCAATATATTTGTACTATTTCCACAACATTAGATGGAATAAACGTCAGTCATAAAACCTACTGTATACTTTATCCACAGCTCTTTTCATCATATTATGTAGCTTTCATACATCAAAAATCAGAAACAACAACACCATTCCAAAAATGCATTCTCAGAATCCCATGCAAAACACCTGTGCCCATAGTAGTGTGGCATGGCGTGCTGAGCCAAGACCCAGCTGTGGGCATGGACATGACTCCCCTGCTCCCTTGCCTATTTTCCATGCTCCATTGCCATGGCAGCTAATGCGTCGCGTGCCTATGAGGGTGGGGGAGTGGGGGTGGGGGCACAGGTGGTATCGAGCTTCTGTGGCGGGAATCTTACTGAACATCATATTAACCCCTTCATCAGTGGTCTGGTCAGGGAGAGAGCATAACCCGTCTTTGTTCGCTGCAGTAAGGTACAGGTGAAGTTGACATAGTTGACTATTGGGGATACAGTATAAGCTACATCAATGGTGTTGAGCAACAGCTGTAGCCAATGAATTTCTTGGAAGGTCACAGTCCTGTAGGTTCTATTAAAGTGATAATGCAAGAGAAGCCGGTGTCTGTATGATATATTGGCGTGGGTGTATTCTGTATATACTCCAAACACCGGCTTGGAGGGCATTATCACTTTTATACAACGGGTTACCAACATATTCAAATAAGGATTGACATATTTTCATTAAAATGTTATTTTGATTCATTTATTCATACTATTTCATCCTTCAACAAGATATAGTCAAGCCGGCTTGTCATTCTATCGGTTCGGTTGCTAGAGACGCGACCCAGTCGTTCAGTCTTTTTATTCTGTATCTATGGACGCGACCCAGTCATTCAGTCTTTTTGTTATGTATAGATGGGACCCAGTTGTTCAGTCTTTTTGTTCTGTATAGACGGGACCCAATTGTTCAGTCTTTTTGTTCTGTATAGACGGGACCCAGTTATTCAGTCTTTTTGTTCAGTATATATAGACACAACCCAGTTGTTCAGTCTTTTTATTCTGTATATATGGACGCGACCCAGTTGTTCGTTCTAAATGTTCCATTCCATACTGGCTGGCAACGTTCTTATCCCTTGCTTGCTAGCTAGCCAACTACAGCTAACTTACAGTCACGTCAAACAGTGCAGCCAGAATAACAACAAAGTAGCCGCATTTGCATTTGCTTAACCTGCTTTCGAGTGACGATACATCCATAACAATGAGCTAATGATGCACGATTTTGCCGGGAATAGAAAAAGGGCAATGTTGTTGCAAACTAGCTGCACTTCGCTTCGCTTGACTTTTTTTCAATTTACATTTCTATGTATATACCATAGAAATGGTGCCAGCTGATACATTATTTCGACTGGTTTACACCGTGCACAAAATTATTTTGTCCCCCCACACCAAACGCAATCATGACGCAGGTTGAAATATCAAAACAAACTCTGGACCAATTATATTAATTTGTGGACAGGTCGAAAAGCATTAAACCTTTATGGCAATTTAGCTAGCTAGCTTGTTGTTGCTAGCTAATTTGTCCTGTGATATAAACATTGGCTTGTTATTTTACCTGAAAGGCACAAGGTCCTCTACTCCAATAATTAATCCACAGATAAAACGGTCAACCGAATCATTTCTAGTCATCTCTCCTCCTTCCTTCAGGCTTCTTTTTCTTCTTTGGGACTTTATATGGCGATTGGAAACTAACTTTCATAATAACATGCATTAGCACAGCCGACCAGCTCATCTTTCAATCACCCACGTAGGTATATGCTCCTAAAAGCCAATGAGGAGATGGGAGAGGCAGGACTTGCAGCACAATCAGCGTCACAAATAGAACCAACTTCTATTTTAGCGCCTGGCAACGCAGACGCTTGTTGGCGCGCACAAGCAGTATGGGTGCAATGATTGAATAACATGTATGTTTACATTTATTTTCGACGCGAGCGGTGTGGTCAGCTTGTTAGAAACGCTGCCTGTCTGTGTCGGAGAGATAGACAGCAAGGTTTATACAAATCTCCGCTGTTGAAAACTAAATGTTAGTCTAAGAGAAATGTGAGATAATGCCTAGAGAGTGGAGATCAAGTATAGTGGAGATCAAGTTTCTAACTTGCCTGGCTGGGCTGATGAGACAGTGGACGGAACAGAGTACATTTTAACGAATGCATTTTAACGTAAGATTTTAGCTGGTGGTAACTTGTGACATAAACACCGTCTGGAATGCACTTTTAACCAGTCAGCATTCAGGATTAGACCCACCCTTTGTATAAAGCAAATCAACTGAATCCATTCCAGATACAGTACCGAAACTAGAATGATAGCTAACCCATAAAATCAACTCATAACATATCTATAGTGCAGCAATCGGCTCAATCATTCACTCCAGATCAGTCAGTTTATCTGGTGCTGTTTCGCTCGGACACTATCTACTTTATCTATCAGTTTCCTGGATCCATCAACTGTGTCTGTCTGTCTGTCTGTGTCTGTCTGTGTCTGTGTCTGTGTCTGTCTGTGTCTGTCTGTGTCTGTCTGTGTCTGTCTGTGTCTGTCTGTGTCTGTCTGTGTCTGTCTGTGTCTGTCTGTGTCTGTCTGTCTCTCACTCTCTCGCCTCCTTGCTCGCCTGTTTGGAGGTCAGCCCATTCCGCACCAAGGGATACTGAACTGATACTCCCTGGAGAAGGAAAGGTTCATTACTGAGAGCGAGAGCGAGAGAGAACGCGAGAAAGAGAGAGAGAGAGCGCGAGAGAGGGAGCAAGAGAGGGAGCGAGAGAGAGGGAGAGCGAGAGAGAGCAAGATAGAGTGAGAGAGTGAGCAATGGAGGGTGTTGTGTGTGTGTGTGGGGAGGGGTAAAAACAAAGTTGGCAGAGCGTTGCTAGATAATGTTCTGCAGGATCCCAAATGCATGTAAAAGCATTGTTTGATACACCATCATTTAATAAGGCACGCACATAACAAGTTTCAATTATGTGTAGCTCCTATGCTTGTGGGAAGTGAATACTCTAGGGTCAGGCATAAGTGAAATCACATAACAGAACTCTGAGAAAGGTCATCTTTTGATATTTCACCTCTGAGAATAGCTGCTGCCTTCGATGTATAGACTTGAGACCTTGTGGATATACATTTCAGCTGAGATTCCAGGAAAAAAGTTACTTAACTGAAAAACAGAACGTAAAAGCTGAAACGTTTTAAACTAGGCTGTTGATGAGCCAGCGCAAATAATTATCTTGGCGTGTCAAAACAATTTTGGGTAGGCTTGACTACTACTTTTGAAGAAGAAATATTGGAGGGAATAAATGCAACTTTCTTAAAAAGAGTTATGGCAAGTTTAATCAGAGCAGTCATCTCTGTCTTTATAAAGGTGACTTTTCTTTACACCTTTATTAAACAGTATAAAAGAGAAACTCATATAGTTCTATCCACATCTTTTGTCATAGAATTATATATTCTTTCACCGACCCTACAATAGTTGACATGTCTCGTAAAACAACGTGACTGCAGTTACTACATTTTCCCACAGCTGGTGTGAGGTTATTTACTTAGTTTTTCATTTGAGAGGTTTAATTAAATGGCAAAAGGAAGATAACACATTGAGGCATCATATTCCATAGCTAATTATCACCAACCCACACACTCTCGATGGTGCTAAATTCCAACGTATAACGATACATATACTCCCTCTTTATTTACTCTGCTCTTTACTTTCCAATTAAAAAAGCCCACCAATCATAGTGTCAAACAATCTAGGAAAAAGTTAAGTTACTTGCAGGTTCGCATTTTGTTGAACAGTGTATACCATGTGTATCCTGTACATTTGACTAATAAAAACTTGAAACTTGTTCCTAAATTGTTTGACACTATAATTGGTCGGCTCATAGGCCATCATTTGTAATTCATGCTAAATGTTACACATATTGCAACACTGAAATGTGATCAAATGAATACATTTTTAAATCTATCTATCTATCTATCTATCTATCTATCTATCTATCTATCCACTCACTGTAGCCTCCCTCTTCACTTCTCCTGCTATCAAAATGACTGCCAACGCTCATAACGTCTACCATGCATACCAATAACAGGTAACACTTTATTTGGATAGTCCAGATATCAATAAACAATCTGTTGATACGCAACTGCTTGCTAAGGTTACGGTTAGGTTTAGAATAAGGGTTAAGGTAAGGGTTAAGGTTAGAGTTAAGTTTAGGGTTAGGTTAGGGTTATAGCTAGGGTTAGGAGATAGTTGATAGTTGAAATAACTCTGAATTACCAACAAGCTAGTGACAGACATGAAACAGAACAGGGAAAATAGAAGACAATCTGTCCTACCCGGTCTACTGTCCAATGCGCCGAAGTCCAGCGAGTACTTGACCACATGGTAATTGTTCCACACGTACAGCAGGTTGTCCCGTGGGTTGTAATCCACGGCGGCGATGTACTGGTACGAGTTGGGGAAGGGGATGTCCAGGAAGCCATCTTTACTCAGCTCTGTGTTGTAGATATAGTCGATCTTGTTCCCTGTTGCCTCGTTGTCGTCGTCTTCGTAGACCGACTTCACCACGTACAAAATCCCGCAGATCATGAAGGCGTTGGACGCTGAGCGCTTATCGTAGGCGGTATCCCAGGTTCCTTCTACGCGGAGAGTATACGGGTTGAGTTGGCTGATGACGATGCGCCCGTTGTTCTGCTCTGTGGCATAGATGACCCACAGGCCGTTCTCGTCCACGGCGAGGTCGATGTCCGACTTGCCGCCCCAGCGGTACGGCGAGGTGTCGTGGTAGTTGGCGCTGCCAATGATGGCCTCGCCACTCTTGATGCGCGTGCGCAGGTCGAACTTGACGATGTTGCGCGTGCGCTCCTTGTTGAAGAACAGAGCACCATCGTACACTACGAAGCCTGTGCCGTCGACGCGGTGCGGTAGCTTGTACGTGGTCGTGGGTCGCCCAGCGATGAAGTCCTCTTTGGAGGAGTACTCGGTCAGCGTGTCCGTGCGGTATGGCGTCCAGGGCATGTAGTAAATCTTGTCAGAGGCCTGGAGGGGGTCTTTACACCAGGCACCGGATTGGTGGTCCGACTCAAAGAGGTGTTCGCTCTGGTACACCCCTCGCAGCAAGCCGGGGCACAGGAATACTGAGGAGCCAAAATGGAGGAAAGACAATGCAGAGAGTTACTTTGGCATGAATGAAACATCAGTATTTGAACACTGCAACTAGAAGGAGCGTGTCAAAGGAAATCATTGCTTTCATCTGATCAAGATATAAACAAAGTTTACAATGCATTAGTTCTTAATAGCTCATTTATGTAGGCTATATAACGAATAGAACAGGAAAAATAGTTGTCAATGTTGCTTAAATATACAATGAACAAGGTTTGGCGCACCTGGCTAGCTATCCACATATATTCAAGAGGCATGTAATCAGTGCCATGATCAATGCAATACAACAATCACTACATTCCATACACTTATTTCATCCATCCCATCTCCCAAATGCTACTGTATCATTAGTTAAGATATAACATCTAATAGTGAATGTGTAATACAAACACATCTTGATAAATAGCTCAAGCATAATTATTGGCATTTGGGGCCCAGGAACACAATAATCTATATTACTACATGAGAATATTTTTCCATTATTGAGATATCTTCAGTCTGTGGCATCATCATTTACAATGCCCCTGCATTCTAAACTAATTACACCCTAACTGGTTTGTACTGAAACCTTATGAAACGATGCAGCACGAGTCAATAGCGTGCATCCCTTGCCGAAGGTGATTCTGTTTCAAGACGGATTACACTTGGACGCCAATTTCAAGTTGGTCGCCTTAATAAAAAGATGACATTTGAATTTAAATCCTACTCATACGAATGTAATATATGGAGCACGTCATTTATTTGGACCGAGAGATGACAACAAAATACATCATTATCTATAATAGATATAATATGACAGTGCCTCTTAAAAATTCTGTTTTTGTAATGTACATTCACTTATGCTCCCTAATTATGCTCCCATTAAAAAGTAACATTAGCACATAAACTGTTAAACTAACAGATAATAAAGTAGGAATGTTTGAAATACTGTAGGTCTACACTTTAAAAAATTGTGATTTGACCGTAGCATGTGATACTGACTCTAAGTGCAGTGCTAGTGTCAAGAGTTAGACGAAAGCAACAAAGAATTGCTTTTGTTCGTTAGGATTCAGGGTGCAGCACATGAGCAATAGCAAAACATAGAAAGTGGGCGAGAGAGTCTTTATTTATGACAGGTGAGCAGCCTGTCACCCCCGACGACAGGATATTCCTGGGGACGGGACTCAAGCCTTACTCCTCTGTAATCTTTTAAGATTAAACATGTCTACCTTCATGTGAATAACATACCGTGATGCCTCCAAGGCACGCATCTAAACTAGCACGCTAACAAGGCTTTCGGAATTTAGCATTAATCCTCTACTGAAAGGAAATAAATTGGATCTGCGTCCTGAATGGAACCTTGCACCCTATTTAGTGCACTTCTTTCGACCAAGCACCATAGCTCAAACGTAATGTACTATATAGGGTAGAGCGTTCATTTTGGACGCAACCTCGGGTTTGGAGAGTTGATATTTGACCTATGGGTTAAGGTTACTTATATGAGTGCACCCTTAGCTTAAACATGTCTATGTCTCAGAGGCCAGGACCAAAAACATAAAAACAACACAACTGCTACCTCAACACTGGGGCTCAGGTGCAGTAGTAGACTTATCTTATCATGCACAGTAGCATGCTGATAATATATGAACATGTGGGTGTCTTAGTGCATTCTGCTATATTGACTGGGAGTCCCTGAAGGTTATAACATCATCATGTTAGGCCTATATATAATCTGAATTGCTGGCAGTTTATTGAGCGAGGCTATTGATTGGCGTCCACACCTCTCGCCTTTAATATGATCCTGCTGGCAACCATGAGCAGAATACATTTAAATTACCTCGGATAGATACTGCAGAAAGATGAAAGATAGTTATCCTTTTGACTATACGAACCTCCTATGTTAAACTTTGTTTTTATTTTTAGGTGAATCATGACAAACATTAACACTAGTTCGACCATCTAAAAGCAATGCTATTGTTAAAACACTTGACACATGACATTTGCTATTTCCCCCAAAAAATCTAAACACTAAAATGTGTGTGTTGTATCTGTACTGTGAAATAACCTTTGCCTTGCATGAACGTCATATCATTTTGTCTTAGGTTCTGTATTCTAAAGTTTCTTTGTTGGCAGTGTTTGGGTCTAGATTGACATTATTACTTTGTACATTGTCAAAGATGGGACCACTATTTACATTACCAATGATGTCACTTGATGATGTGGGACCCCATTTTTTTTTTTTTAAATAAGAAAGAACACAGTCCCAAAACCACATTTTGATAAACTGATTAAACCCTGCACTTATCATGCATTATGATACGGTTTTAAGGCATAGTAAGAGCATGTATGACCTCCTACTAATGTCTTATGAAGTGAGGTCACGAGAAGGTCACGACACATTGAATTAGCAGACAGAGAAGGTCAATAAAGAGAAGATGACATAAGAGAAAAGCTGCTATGGCAACCTCCATCACCAAGCAAAGCATGAACCCCAGTGAACTCTAGGTGAAATAAAGGAGTGGGCAATTAGTTACCTTTTTGTTCCACTTCTATTTTAGGCATGAGGAGAGAAAACAAGAGAGAAATACAGAATAGATTAATGATGCGATAACTGGCAAAAGAGTCACGTTTACTTCAGCAGGTCAAACACATTGGAACAATAGCACTGTGGATGATGAGGGTGGTTAGTAGTGGAGTAGTCGGAACGAAACAGTCAATCGTAAAGCTTTGGCTTGTCACACACAGCCTGTGGGGGAAAGAGAGATTAAATCATATCTTTAGACATGTGAATTGTGTGAATGCGGCTTTGAAGTGACGACAACTCCAAGATAGGGAGAGAGGGAGAGAGAGAGAGAGAGAGGGAGAGAGAGAGAGAGAGAGGGAGAGAGAGAGAGAGGGAGAGAGGGAGAGAGGGAGAGAGGGAGAGAGGGGGAGAGAGAGAGAGAGAGAGAGAACGGTAATTAACTTGTTCAGAAGTCAACTCCAGATGTGTTCATTAAAAACAGAAGAACATATGGTTGCATTCTGTATCGACTCCTTCAGTCTAGCTGAACGCTCCTTCAGTAGTCACACGAGGGAGAACGAGAGCGCATCGCGTGCAGATTGGAAGAAAGAAACTCCACATCTTCTGTTTTGAAATTGATAATTGGTGATTTGTCACCTGTGAGTTGATAAGGCTATAACGATTAATAGCATGTGGCCATCTCCATTATAGTGATATCAGGAGAGAACACACACAAATTCAATCATTTGTTCATATGGCAAATTCGCCTTGTACATGCAAAGATGTCAACAACCATCACAAATGTAATTGGTCAATAAAACATAACGGCATGAAGCAAGTCCATGGGTAAACCTGTACCCATCTATGTTAGGGAAACCAGTCAGACCGACAATGTTTACATTTCTGTGCCATTCACTTGTATTATGTATAGATTTATGCTGCTACTCAATTTCCTCGCTTATTTCAGGTCTTCTGGTGAAGAGTGGCAGGACTTTAAAGTCATGTGTCATGTAGCCTTGTTAGCCAGCCATGTGTGTCAAAGACTGTCGAGCGAGACCAAGTGTAATATTACTGTATGGTTTGAATTTGTCACTGCTACTAGCCTTGCTGCAGACCCTTCCTTCTGTAATACTCTATAGCAAACTGATTGCAGCAATTGAAATCCATGATTGTGTGGAAATGTCTTGTTGTAGATGCCTGTGGATTGTGTATGCTGGTCTATAAGGGTCTGTTAGCTGATCTAAGATTGGCAAACAAGTCTAAATGTAATATCAATACTGTATATAGCTAAATGATTGCTGCAATTGTTGTACTTAAAAACTACATAATTGTCTGGACATGTATTTGCTGTAAATCCTTGTAGTCTCTGCCTATAAGGTTCTACTCCATTGTGACGTTTCCCCTAGGTCCAGGTCTAGGATCAGCCCCCCCCCCCCAATCCAAAGCTTAACTATTAGTGGGGAAAATACCAAACTGACCCAAGATTAGAGTCTAGAGGCAACTTTACCATACTCCATAAGGTTCTAGTCTACAAGGGTCTGGTTGGGTTAATGGCAGGACATGCATCTGCCCCCATACGACCACTCCCCTCCCCTAATCCTGGATCTAATAATACCGGATTAACCCCAGGGCTTACACGGTTTCTCCTCAAAACGGAGAGGAAGAGAGAGGGAGGCACAGAGAGAGGGAAAGGAAAGGGGGAGGAAGAAAGAGGTGGAGGCACAGAGAGAGGTAAAGGAAAAAGTGGAGAGAGAGCGAACGACAGAAAGAGAAAAGTGAGGCATAAAACAAGATATTGAGGACAAAGAGGCACAGAGAGATATACATAGAAGAAGAACGAAGAAAGAGAAGGAAAAGAGATGAGAAAAGAGATGAAAGAAGGGATGAGAGAAGGGGTGAGAAAAGGGGTGAAAAAAGGGATGAGAGAAGGGAGGGGAGAGATTGAGAGAATATTTAATTCAGTTTTCAAAAGACATACTGTGCCTGACCACGCACGGCTGATATGGCAGTTCAGCAAAGCTATTCTGATGCCTTTTTGTTGTTCTGGATTGATCTTCAGGAAGTGTTAGGATTGTTTCAGCTACAGTATATCAATGATAACAACAACTTGAAGTTGTCAATGGAATCAAGCAACACACCAACAACACCGCGTGTTTGAGGTCATCGGTTTGATCAAGGCGAGGCGCAGACTAATCTTGATTATTGAGAGCCTGTTTTCTGGACACAGATTCTATATAGTTGTCAACTAAAAAGCACGCTCAATGGAGAATCTCCATTGAAAATTATGTTGTTTGCGATGCGAGGGCATTTTGTAGATCGGTGATTCTGTGCAGTCCGACTGCAATGTAGTCAATCTCAAGCACATTGTCTCACACCACAGGTTACGAACTGAATCTAGGTAAACACATTAAACTCTTCTAATCTCTCACCAGATCATTGGCTCCCACACAACAGTACTGAAGGGTGTTACTGTATTTGATTGAGTGATCGCTAGCGGTAGTGAGAGGGGGTAATGATCTATAGCAAAAAGCATTAGCGCTTTTAGAGATGGCGGGATTGCGACGAGATGGTCGAGCAAGTAGCCGTGGGAAGCGCCTGGGATCCTTGTCGCAATACGCCACCACTTCCGTGGTTACACATTCCATTTCATCTTTCTTGTACGTCCCCAAGGTAAAATCACTCGGGCTGTTTGCGAATTATTTATCTAGCGATGGCGTGGTCCGGCTGCTAGCGACGTACCCGGGATATCGTAGTTCAGTGGCACTCAGATTAAAGGAAAGGGAGATAAGTCATGGATTCATATAAAAGTCACCTTAATGACTGTAACAAAAATCGTATTAAAAACAGAGTCTCTCTGTCTCTCCCTCTCTCTCTGTGTGTGTGTCTCTCTCTCTCTCTCTGTGTGTGGGTGTCTCTCTCTCTCTCTGTGTGTGTGTGTGTGTCTCTCTCTCTCTCTCTCTCTGCTAAGTGTATACTGGCTCAGCCAAGCTATCTTCTCAAAACAGAATGGTTTTGAATATATCCTCTCCAAATCAAACTACTGATATGCCACAGTTTGAAATACATTGGGACAGTTCAAAGAGAGTATCAGAGAGAAATGCCACTTTTAGCCAAGATATTTTACACCCTGGTGGTATACTCGAGGAAGTAGGTCCATAGCCCAATACTTTTGAACCCTTCTAACGGTGGATAGACAACAGATTTGATGCAGAGCAGATGTCTTCAGTGATACGCCGCATGACCTTCCGGCACTGTGAAGTGAATGTAAAATGGCTTCCAGGCCAAACAAAGTCTCTGCTGCTCTAGAGTAGATATAGTCAATGTTTATTTTCATATCTGGCCAAGGGCACAAACAGCAAGATCTTTCCTGCTATCTGCTGATGCAGAGGTCGTATACAATTATCCAAGAAATAGATTCCTAGTTGTTATTCCTGTAAATATAAGGAATTAACATTGTGTCGATGGTTGTGATGATGACGACAGTTAGGGATCATTTATCTTTCGTTTCATTGTACTGTGATAGATAGATTAGACATGATTGATCCCAGAGGGGAAATTTCGTCGTCAAGCAGCTACAAAAAAAAACACAGGGCAGGTGCAAAATGCCAGAACGAAATACACAAAAGACAGATACACTATACATGATACATATTGCGGCAGTATGAAAAAGTATAAAAAAATACACAAAGTCTGGAGTGCAAAAAGCTATAAAAAGGCATTGCATAGTATGAGTGAATGGCTGAATATGTACACTATACATTGTTACAGAGTGTTAGGTGAAGAAATGATAAAAATATTGCAAGTTGATATAGATAAATAAGGAATATTTGCATGGTTAACTATGCTATACAGGTCGATGGCAGAGAAATACTTAAATAGCTAAATGTGAGTATGATATACAGTGGGGAGAACAAGTATTTGATACACTGCCGATTTTGCAGGTTTTCCTACTTACAAAGCATGTAGAGGTCTGTAATTTTTATCATAGGTACACTTCAACTGTGAGAGACGGAATCTAAAACAAAAATCCAGAAAATCACATTGTATGATTTTTTAATAATTAATTTGTATTTTATTGCATGACATAAGTATTTGATCACATACCAACCAGTAAGAATTCCGGCTCTCACAGACCTGTTAGTTTTTCTTTAAGAAGCCCTCCTGTTCTCCACTCATTACCTGTATTAACTGCACCTGTTTGAACTCGTTACCTGTATAAAAGACACCTGTCCACACACTCAATCAAACAGACTCCAACCTCTCCACAATGGCCAAGACCAGAGAGCTGTGTAAGGACATCAGGGATACAATTGTAGACCTGCACAAGGCTGGGATGGGCTACAGGACAATAGGCAAGCAGCTTGGTGAGAAGGCAACAACTGTTGGCGCAATTATTAGAAAATGGAAGAAGTTCAAGATGACGGTCAATCTCCCTCGGTCTGGGGCACCATGCAAGATCTCACCTCGTGGGGCATCAATGATCATGAGGAAGGTGAGGGATCAGCCCAGAACTACACGGCAGGACCTGGTCAATGACCTGAAGAGAGCTGGGACCACAGTCTCAAAGAAAAACATTAGTAACACACTACGCCGTCATGGATTAAAATCCTGCAGTGCACGCAAGGTCCCCCTGCTCAAACCAGCGCATGTCCAGGCCCGTCTGAAGTTTGCCGATGACCATCTGGATGATCCAGAGGAGGAATGGGAGAAGGTCATGTGGTCTGATGAGACAAAAATAGAGCTTTTTGGTCTAAACTCCACTTGCCATGTTTGGAGGAAGAAGAAGGATGAGTACAACCCCAAGAACACCATCCCAACCGTGAAGCATGGAGGTGGAAACATCATTCTTTGGGGATGCTTTTCTGCAAAGGGGACAGGACCACTGCACCGTATTGAGGGGAGGATGGATGGGGCCATGTATCGCAAGATCTTGGCCAACAACCTCCTTCCCTCAGTAAGAGCATTGAAGATGGGTCGTGGCTGGGTCTTCCAGCATGACAACGACCCGAAACACACAGCCAGGGCAACTAAGGAGTGGCTCCGTAAGAAGCATCTCAAGGTCCTGGAGTGGCCTAGCCAGTCTCCAGACCTGAACCCAATAGAAAAATCTTTGGAGGGAGCTGGAAGTCCGTATTGCCCAGCGACAGCCCCGAAACCTGAAGGATCTGGAGAAGGTCTGTATGGAGGAGTGGGCCAAAATCCCTGCTGCAGTGTGTGCAAACCTGGTAAAGAACTACAGGAAACGTATGATCTCTGTAATTGCAAACAAAGGTTTCTGTACCAAATATTAAGTTCTGCTTTTCTGATGTATCAAATACTTATGTCATGCAATAAAATGCTAATTAATTACTTAAAAATCATACAATGTGATTTTCTGGATTTTTGTTTTAGATTCCGTCACTCACAGTTGAAGAGTACCTATGATAAAAATTACAGACTTCTACATGCTTTGTAAGTGGGAAAACCTGCAAAATCGGCAGTGTATCAAATACTTGTTCTCCCCACTGTATATGAGGGTAATAATAGTTTACTTAATATACAGTCTGGTTAAATGAACAGGTAAGTGAATATTTGCATGGTTAAATTAACTCTACAAGTAAATGTACAGTGAAATGTACAGGTAAGTGAATATTTGCATGGTTACATTAACTGTACAGGTAAATGACAGGACGAGATACTTAAATAGCTAAATGTGCTTATTATATAATTTAGGGTAATAATAATAATTCCCTTAAAATACAGTCCTTAGTTTAATTACAGATAAATGCCCGTATTGCACATTTGATATACTAAAAGCAATGAAAAAAGATACAACTGACAGGATACTAATATGCATGACTATGTAAGTTCATTCCAAGAATTATACATTGCACGTGCAATATATAACAACTGTACAGTCGTGGCCAAAGGTTTTGAGAATGACAAGTATTGGTCTCCACAAAGTTTGCTGCTTCAGTTTTCTTAGATCTTTATGTCAGTAGTTACTATGGTACACTGAAGTATAATTACAAGTATTCCATAAGTGTCAAAGTCTTTCATTGACAATGACATTCAGTTTATGCAAAGAGTCAATATTTGCAGTGTTGACCCTTCTTTTTCAAGACCTCTGCAATCCATCCTGGCATGCTGTCAATTAACTTCTGGGCCACATCCTGACTGATGGCAGGCCATTCTTGCATAATCAATGCTTGGAGTTTGTCAGAAGTTGTGGGTTTTTGTTTGTCCACCCGCCTCTTGAGGATCGACCACAAGTTTTCAATGGGATTAAGGTCTGGGGAGTTTCCTGGCTATGGACCCAAAATGTTGATGTTTTGTTCCCCGCGCCACTTAGTTATCACTTTTGCCTTATGGCAAGGTGCTCCATCATGCTGGAAAAGGCATTGGTCATCACCAAACTGTTCTTGGATGGTTGGGAGAAGTTGCTCGGACGATGTGTTGGTACCATTCTTTATTCATGGCTGTGTTCTTAGGCAACATTGTGAGTGAGCCCACTCCCTTGGCTGAGAAGCAACCCCACACATGAATGGTCTGAGGATGCTTTACTGTTGGCTTGACACAGGACTGATGGTAGCGCTCACCTTGTCTTCTCCAGACAAGGTGTTTTCGGGATGGCCCAAACAATCGGAAAGGGGATTCATCAGAGAAAATGACTCTACCCCAGTCCTCAGCAGTCCAATCCCTGTATCTTTTGCAGAAAGATTCTTTGCTGCCCTTCTTGACACCAGGCCATCCTCCAAAAGTCTTCGCCTCACTGTGCGTGCAGATGCACTCACACCTGCCTGCTGCCATTCCTGAGCAAGCTCTGCACTGGTGGTGCCCCGATCCCACAGCTGAATCAACTTTAGGAGACGGTCCTGGCACTTGCTGGACTTTCTTGGGCGCCCTGACGCCCTCTTCACAACAATTGAACCTCTCTCCTTGAAGTTCTTGATGATCCGATAAATGGTTGATTTAGGTGCAATCTTACTAGCAGCAATATCCTTGCTTGTGAAGCCCTTTTTGTGCAAAGCAATGATGACGGCACGTGTTTCCTTGCAGGTAACCATGGTTGAAGAACAATGATTTCAAGCACCACCCTCCTTTTAATGCTTCCAGTCTGTTATTCTGACTCAATCAGCATGACAGAGTGATCTCCAGCCGCGTCCTCGTCAACACTCTCACCTGTGTTAACGAGACAATCACTGACATGATGGCAGCTGGTCCTTTTGTGGCAGGGCTGAAATGAAGTGGAAATGTTTTTGGAGGATTAAGTTCATTTTCATGGCAAAGAGGGACTTTGCAATTAATTGCAATTCATCTGATCACTCTTCATGACATTCTGGAGTATATGCAAATTGCCATCATCAACACTGAGGCAGCAAACTTTGTGGAGACCAATACTTGTGTCATTCTCAAAACATTTGGCAACGACTGTACATGAATATGTATATACAGTCCTGAATGAATGAGTGCTGAATGAATAAGTCCTGAGTGAATTAGTGATTACAGACCAGAGAGTTACTCACGGATGGATACCTAATTGTTAAACTAACACCCCAACAGTTCCAGGTCTATGTTGCCGACATGTAAGATCATCATCACTCACCCACTTTGATATGTACTATTCAACAGGTTTGGACACACCTGTAACTGCACTGCCATGTGTTGGCAGCCAATAGCATTTCAACACCAAGCATTTCACCATGCAAAACGCAGACACGTCAAAAGGGCAAATGGTCTCCAGTGGATCTAATTGGCTAAGCTGCCCTATCAAATCAAATAAGCTGCATGGACACCTTATCCATCCATTTGAGGAGAATTATGTTGATATCTTAAAACAGAATGTGTTGCTTTTTATGTGTTCACATTTAGGCATTTAGCTGATTTCCGTCAATATGGACAATCTAAATAAACTTATGCTGAACTCTTCAGGTTGTGAAGATATGGTGTTTCAAACATCATATGCTACATGTATGCATTTAATCTTCCTCTCCAACCTCCAAACATTAAAACAGTCTTAATTCAAGTACCTAGTGTTGTGTCACACCATATCTACATATATTAAATACATGTACATACGGCTGCGTTTTTTCCACTAATTTATATTTTTCACATCAGATATTTTTTGGATTGGTCAAAAGGCCAATTAGTGAAAAAAATATCCGAATTGGGCTGCCTGTATAAAAGTAGCCTATTTGACCTCAAAATTCACATCAACTCACTTAAATGTCTAAAGAACGCCATTCCCTTATTTCAAGGCATACAGCGATCTGCAAATACTAAAGGCCTTAGCGCTAAGCCTCGCCAGCCCCGCCCATGTGAATGACAGCTGTATGGGTCTGCATTTCAATAATTAACGCTTCCCAATGGCGTTGAGGTGGCTGAACGGTATCATTAGGCGCTAATAGAGATTCATGGCTGAGCAGAGGCCATTTTGGTTATATTTCTCCACCTTTCCTCTCCTCCCCTCCCCTCTTCCTCTCTTCCTGTACTCTGAACCTAGTATGGAGGGCACGGTGACTAGACTTCCACTTCTTAATTAATGACAGAAATCAGAGCAGCATGTTGGAGGTCACGGGTACAATTTTGTCCTCTTTTTTTCCCCCTCTCTCTCCCTCTCTCTCTCCCCATCCATCCATCCTTCAAACCCAGCCTAAAACCCCAAACAGCAACCAATGCAGATGTAGAAGCACGGTGGCTAAGAAAAACTCTCTAGAAAGGCAAAAACCTACAGTAGAAAACCTACACCACTCCCTCTCCTCTTGCTCAGTCTTCTCTGTTTCCTTCCTTCTTTCTCTATGGCACCCGTCCCTCTCGTATTCTCCTCTGTTTCTCTTCTCCTCCATTGTTCTCCATCTCCCTCCCCCCGTCACTCCTCTCCCATTTGTCTCCTTTTCCCGTTCTGTTGCTCTCCCTCCATGGGAGGGGTAGCTGTGCTCTTTCATAACCTTGACGATGCAGGAAGCCGCCACGTGTGTGCGCGTATGTATATGTGTGTATGTACAGTATGTGTGTGTGTGTGAGTGTGCGTGCGTGTGTGTGTGTGTGTGAAAAAGGTGCAAGGACTTGGCGCACGGTCAATCAGTCATCCACTGGGGAGAGGCAGCCGACAGAGGAAGGGGAAAACACAAGCAACAGAATATTTTTTTTTTTTTTTTATACATATTTGGGAACATGGACCGGAATTGGAGCATAAGTAACTTAATTGCACTTCCTAAAGATGCCTCGATTCCTGAGACCTTGATATTACAGAAGGGCAGCAAGAGACTGATAGCTTTTAGTCTGGTGGTAAAGAGGCTTTGGCGAAAGACCACAGAAGAAAGAGGGAGCTTCATTACATGAGTCACTGTAGGAACTGATTAGCAGGGCGATATCACAAAGAGAGACCCCAAACAGTCCAATCTCCAATTAGAGCGAAAGCATGGCACCAAGCAGACCTTATGTGTTGGTTTCTCTTTTCTCTGAACTTAGCACCCCTTTCAGAAGTCTTAGTGTGTGTGTTCATGCCTGCATCTGCGTGTGTGTATGTGCGTGCGTACATACAGTCATGTGAAAAAAGTACACCCCCTGGAAAGTTGAAAATGTTAGGGAATTAAAATTAACAAAAATGCCTTTTTCGTTATGGGGAAAAAAAGTTAGTACACCCCCTACCTTTGCCATGACATAAAATGGCTAACATTTTAATTAGGTGTTGTCTGGCAAAAGTCAGTTGTGTCTTGATATTCTTTGAGAGCAGAGGCTTCTTCCTTTCCTTCCTGACCTCCCATGTAGGCCAGGTTTGTGCAGTCTCTTTCTGACAGTGTACCCATGCACTTCGACATTGATTGTGGCAAGAGAGGCCTGTAGATTCCTTGATGTTACCCCGGGGTTCTTAGAGACTTCTATGAGCATCTTTCGGTCAGCTCTTGGGTTGACTTTGGTGGTACGACCTGTCCTAGGTAGTTTGCCAGTGGTCTGGAATTTTTGTTGGACAGTGGAATGATGTACTTCAAATTGTTTTGGAAATGGATTTGTAACCCCTCCCAGACTCATGGGCATCAATAATCTTTCTTCCTCAGGTAGGTATTTTGATCTATGAATGATGTGTTACCACACACCCATATGGTTAAGAACAAACCAGACCAATTTTCTTATCTTTATGGAAGGCTGGACCCTCCTAAGTTTCTCTCTAATGTTTTCTAATCATTTGCACTTGTTTTGGTGCACTTAATTCAAATTTTAGCCATTTTATGTGATGGTAAAGGTAGGGGTGTACTAACCTTTTCCCCATAAGAAAAAGGTATTTTAATTACATTTGTTAAATTGGGTAACCTTTATCTGTCAATAGTGTTGAAGTGAAGATTACATATCAATCTGTCCAAATATGTATAAAAAAAAAAGAACTTTCCATGGGGTGTACTTACTTTTTCACATGACTGTACATGACTGTACGTGCTAGTGTTTTTGTGTGTGTGTGTGTGTGTGCGCACGTGTGTGTGCATGTGTGTGCAAGGACAAAAAGAGAACACCCAGAACGAGGACCTGATAGATTACACTAGGCCCACACGGCTATTAGGGGGAAAAGCATTAACACCGCCATTCATCCACATTAGTAATCGCACCCTTCCTGGGCAATTACTGACCCAGTCTACTGGAAAAATGCAGGAAAATACAAGCTTTAATGTCTATTTATTTCCAGAAACATGTTTTTATTCCTTATGATAATCTAGCTTCACTCTGTATCCTTCTTGAAGCAAGAAGTAGGTCCATTGACCAATGTATTAGTACTTATTCCTCTTACACTGAACCAAAATATAAACGCAACATGTAAAGTGTTGGTCCTATGTTTCAGCAGCTGAAATTAAAGATCCCAGAAATGTCCCATACGCACAAAAAAGTACTTCTCTCAAATTTGTTTACATCCCTGTTAGTGAGCATTTCTCCTTTGCCAAGATAATCCATCCACCTGACAGGTGTGGCATATCAAGGTGGTTAAACAGCATGATCATTAAACAGGTGCACCTTGTGCTGGGGACAATAAAAGGCCACTCTAAAATGTGCAGTTTTGGCACACAACACAAGGGCACAGATGTCTCAAGTTGAGGGAGTGTGCAATAGGCATGCTGACTGCAGAAATGTCCCCCAAAGCTGTTTCCAGATAATTAAATGTTCTTTCACTTTCCATAAGACAACTCCAACGTTATTTTAGAGAATTTGGCAGTAAGTACAACCGACCTCACAACCACAGACCACATATAACCATGCTAGCCCAGGACCTCCATATCTGGCTTCTTCGACTGCAGGATCGTCTGAGACCAGTCATCCGGACTTCTCACCTTCGATGGCCACTGCCATGCTGGAGAAGTGTGCTCCCCACAGACGAATGCCGGTTTCAACTGACCGGGCAGATGGTATAAGTGGTTTGCTTATATCAACGTTGTGAACAGAGTGCTCCATGGTGGAGGTGGGGTTATGGTATTGGCAAGCATAAGCTACGGACAACGAACACAATTTCATTTTATTGATGGCAATTTGAATGCACATAGATACCATGACGAGATCCTGAGGCGCATTGCTGTGCCATTCCTCCACCGCCATCACCTCATGTTTCAGCATGATAATGCACGGCCCCATGTTGCAAAGATCTGTACAGAATTCCTGGAAGCTGAAAATGTTCCAGTTCTTCCATGGCCTGCATACTCACCAGACACCCATTGAGCATGTTCGGGATGCTCTGGATTGACGTGTTCGACAACGTGTTCCAGTTCCTGCCACAATCAACAGCCTGATCAACTCTATGCGAAAGAGATGTGTCGCGCTGCATGAGGCAAATGGTGGTCACACCAGATACTGACTGGTGGGGGGTATCTGTGACCAACAGATGCATATCTGTATTCCCAGTTGTGTGAAATTCGGGCCTAATGAATTTATTTAAGTTATCTGATTTCCTTATATAAACTGTAACTCAGTGTTGCGCTTATATTTTTGTACAGTGTAATAAGTAGCCTTGGTCTGCTCACAGTTGGTTAAAATCACATGATGCACACCAGATGTCATGTCTCTGGATGATGTCATCGGAAAAACACTATCTTTTTGACTACAAAACAAAGCAACCCTGCCTTTTTACATGGGGCTGATGAATTTGATGTTGAAAAAAATTGTGAATGTTGCCTTTAATCAATTACAATGTCAATACATCCATGACAAAACACAATATGACTGTGGATATAGGGGCCTACCAGTTAATGCGTCAGTGTGTAGGATAATGCTAACTAGACTAGCACATTAGGTCAATGTAGTGAAGTACAAAGAGAGAAAGAGTGAGTGGTATGTTTTGATCGAACATTACATCATTTGGAACTGGTGTGTGAATGCAATAAATACAACTGATGGCTGATTGAGAGATGAGACAGTTATATGTATACAATCGGTGTGTGTTCGTCAGGTAAATACACCAATCCAATTCTAGCAACATCATAGGCTAGATGTTGAGGCTATTACTTACTGTGTGAATGACAAAAAGGTTACACCGACACAGACAAAGTATATTTTTTTCAAGCAGAATTTTTCATTGATATATTATACATTTTCATAACTATAACGAATCCAATTTGAATCAACCTCAGGAAGCACAAGTGAGAATGTCAAAGCGTCTTGTCAGCCAAACAGTCACACAGGTGCTGTTTACTAAAGGTGTGACCGTGGCATAGCGGCGGCCGTAATCACACAACATTATGCAGGGGCGGCATTGTAAAAGACACCCACACGCCATGGCCACATTGATTTCACAGTTTTCATCTGCCTTCCAGCTTTGGTCATTGCCGACCAACGGCCGACGACTGCGGCAGGTGCTGAGCGTTTTGCCAAAATAATCTGACACATGATTTGTTTAGGAGAACCTGTTTCTGCTCATTAAGGATTGATTGCTTGTCCATGCGGAATGAATTAGAAGCAGATTAAGACCAGACACCACACCTTAATAGGGTAATTATTTTATTTTAATCACATCACAATCAACTTTTGCCAGCTGAATGTAGATGCAAATTTACAACTTTTTCCAGAAATATTGCATTAAAATATGCAAATCAGAAATGTATGTGGGGAGTCTGGATTTTTTGCTTTTTAATACTTATATGTGTTGGATGAAAATACCATGAAAACTAAAAATTACTAAGTAGATGCAAAAATGTAATTTCAGTCTGATACAGTGGGGAGAACAAGTATTTGATACACTGCCGATTTTGCAGGTTTTCCCACTTACAAAGCATGTAGAAGTCTGTAATTTTTATCATAGGTACTCTTCAACTGTGAGTGACGGAATCTAAAACAAAAATCCGCTGGACATGCGCTGGCTTGAGCAGGGGGACCTTGCGTGCGCTGCAGGATTTTAATCCATGACGGCGTAGTGTGTTACTAATGGTTTTCTTTGAGACTGTGGTCCCAGCTCTCTTCAGGTCATTGACCAGGTCCTGCCATGAAGTTCTGGGCTGATCCCTCACCTTCCTCATGATCATTGATGCCCCACGAGGTGAGATCTTGCATGGTGCCCCAGACCGAGGGAGATTGACCGTCATCTTGAACTTCTTCCATTTTCTAATAATTGCGCCAACAGTTGTTGCCTTCTCACCAAGCTGCTTGCCTATTGTCCTGTAGCCCATCCCAGCCTTGTGCAGGTCTACAATTGTATCCCTGATGTCCTTACACAGCTCTCTGGTTTTGGCCATTGTGGAGAGGTTGGAGTCTGTTTGATTGAGTGTGTGGACAAGTGTCTTTTATACAGGTAATGAGTTCAAACAGGCGCAGTTAATACAGGTAACGAGTTCAAACAGGTGCTTACTGGTTGGTAGGTGATCAAATACTTATGTCATGCAATAAAATGCAAATTAATTATTAAAAAATCATCCAATGTGATTTTCTGGATTTTTGTTTTAGATTCCGTCTCTCACAGTTGAAGTGTACCTATGATAAAAATTACAGACTTCTACATGCTTTGTAAGTGGGAAAACCTGCAAAATTGGCAGTGTATCAAATACTTGTTCTCCCCACTGTATGTTGTGCCTGGCCTTAACAAAAATCCCAAAATAGCTAATTGCCAGGCGAAGTACGCAGCTGCGGATTACCTTATTTGAGCCGAATCAAGCTTTGATTACACATCTTGGCTTAGCTCGCACAAGCCGTGTTTGGGGCTGGTGGGATCCCGCTGTGCATTGTGGGGGTTTTACATAGTCTTTATTGCTGTGGAACAAGAGGGAAACTATGGAGAGTTGGATATTCTCTCTCTCACCTCACTCTCGTTCTCACAGAGGTGTCCATTTTGCATGTTAGAGCAGAACAAAAGACTTCCTGAACGCGAGTGCTATAATTACACTGTTCTCGTATCGGGATTTATTTTCCAAAATCAAGGTCAGTACATTCGCCATGGTAACAGCACATAACTAGAGATGTAATTAGTCATAATAGGGAAAGAGAGAGGAAAGGGAGGTAGAGGTTGGGAGTTGGGCGAGGCGATGCCAGGACGAAACATTGGTGTTGGTTGGCAAAACATTCCACAAGGGACATTGGCCATTTCACCCGGGGTTGTTTTTTCTTTCATGACCCTGCATGGGACTTGGGAGCTCCCTGTTATGAGCAATGGGTGACTCATTAAAGCTGTGAAAGAGTGGGGGGAGGGAAGACAACTTTGAGGTCGGAACCTGGCCGTTAAATGGAGAGTGTTACAGAGAAAGGTTGAATAAGAGGGAGGGGACGGACAGGAGATGAGACTTGGAGGATTACAGGGCCCTGTTTGAATACTCTTAAAATGAATCCCTCATTCCACCCTTCCATTGAGGTAACCACTAATTTGACATTATGTGATTGGTGAACGCTTGCATTGAACAATCCATTCGTGTTACATCAGTGATTATTTCAAGGAAGGGATGACGGAAGAGAGTCAAGGTTAGAGGGCGGACCGGAGAGAGATGTTGACATATCGGCCATCTGATCCCCGTCTCGCTTATGTCATGCTCACAACGGGACGACGGGTGCATCACTCATTCCAAAGGGTAGCTGTGGTAATCCTCAGAGTGCATGGCAGAGCACGTCTAAACACTAGAAGTACATTCGACAAACGCCAGTCCATGCTGACATGAACACAAAGATGTCTTATATATTTAGAAACGTGGCAATATCACAATGTACTCATTTACCCACAAGGATGGGTCTATTGTCATGACACACATGGGCTCAGCGGCAGCATGGTTTCCTCAATGCAGCGTGTTGTTGTTGTATTGGACCAAATAGAAAAAGGAAGCTAGTGATTATTCCAAATTACAGGTTGAGTAAGTGCTTGTTCTGCATCGTCCCTCATCACAGAAAAACACGGGCGTGGCTAGCTCCCAGAATGTCTGCCAATGCATTTCCATTACGATTCATGGAGCAAATCGAATCACCAATTAATAAAATCAATATCAGAACGCGTCAGCTTGAAGCTCTCTGCAGCGTACCATTCCTTGTTAGTACAGGTGTGGGTCTGATGGAGCCATTCTCCTCTGCTGATGGAAGATGGAAAGAGGAGCTGTAACTTATACTGACACTGCCTGCTTTCAGCACCGGAATACTGATGAAAACGTCCTCCACAGGAAGACAGTGAGCGAGAGAGAGAGAAAGAGAGAGAGAGAGAAATAAAAAATACTATGGCCTTAATAGTTGTCAATGAGGTAGCAGTGGAAACAACCGGGCATGGTTTTTTGGGGCTCAATGAACCAACCTAAATATGTCAAGTATTGTGGAAATTTAATAAGATGAGAACCACCACCCCATGGCACTTTTTTTTATCCAACATAGTTTGACAGTGTCTTTTTATTGCATAATCACCTCTTAGATTTATTAACATAGCGAATATAGATTAAAGCACCTCAAAATGAAATTATAACATCTGATATGTGACATTTGTTTCATTTGAAACTCAGACACTGCAAAACAGCATGACACTATCCATTCTTCAAAGGCAACAAGCTGGATGGAAGCAAATATAATTTACTTTAAACGACACATCTAGTTAATTCCAAATTACAGTAGTTTATAAATCCCATTTGGTTAGACACCTTCGGTACTACAGGATTTCACAGTAAACTACTTTCTCTTTTCGAGGATCAGCTAAACACAATGTGGGAGGTCGCACGACAATGTATGTGCACTTCCTGTGACCTCATCTTGTCTTCGTCTGTTTACTCCAGTCTACACGCTGGGTATTCCATTCACACCTCAAACAAGTTCCATTTCCAGTTCAGTCATGGATACCTTTGGGGTGCTTAGGTCATGCTATGATGCCACTGTGGCTGAAAGGTGTGCTGTTTTGAAGGTTCAGGCCTAGGTCTCTCGTGAAAAATGGCCTGGCTAGAATTTAAGCTAATACAACTGCATTTTGAATATAGCTAAACTGCCTTTGATGCTAAAGCGCCAACTTGACAGAAACAGTTGGTAATAGCTCTGACAGAGCCGTAAATGCTTAGAACTGAGAGTGAATACTCTAAATGATCAGTTGATGACGCAATACTCTCTTTAGGTGTGTGAGCAAATTGATTGACCAATTGCAGAGCGTCTGGTTATATTTCATCAAATAGGGCTAATTTTGTGGTTTTATAATTACAAATGACCTCTTCTGACAGAAATGAGTCTTGTCAGTTTTCTGAAAACACTGTCAAAAATTACTGGGATAAGAATAACATCACCATGAAAATGTCAATATTAATTTACTTATGGATGATAGCCCTTTCGTAATAAATTGAAGTCTAATACTAGATGAAATCCTAATCTACCTTGAATCCAATGCCTCACTTCAACATCAAATCCCCAGAGCAATCAATACCGTCCACATCAGAAATCCACTAAGAGATATTTATTATAAGCCCAATATGGCATGTGCTAGAATATCAATGACACTGTTATTCATAAATTTAAATGATGAGTTGGATCGAGGAGAAAATTAGACAAATCACCTTGGTTTTGAATAAAGGTAACCATATTGACTCCCAAGAGGCTCAGCAGTCTAAGGCACTGCATCTCAGTGCTAGAGGCGTCATTACAGGCTGAATCACAACCGGCCGTGATTAGGAGTCCCATAGGGCGGCGCACAATTGGCCTAGTGTCATCCGAGTTTGGCCAGTGTAGGCCGTCATTGTAAATAAGAATTTGTTCTTAACTGACTTGCCTAGTTGGATACATTGAGAGGATAAGAGAATCAGATAGTGACATTTGCCAGCGCTCAAGTTGCTACTGTAACTTCCTATATAGCAGCTTACTTAAAAGGGACCACATTAACTTCAACATAGAGACATGCTAAGGACATAACCATACATGTTAGGATGACAGAGTGAAGTGGCTTTGCTGTTACATGGAATTAAGCATGACGAAGAAGAGCATTACAATACAAAATGTATCATGCACTATGTCATGGGCTTCATCCCAAATGGCACCCTATTCTCTTTATAGTGCACTACTAACCAGATTCATATAGGTAGTGCACTATATAGGAAATAGGGTGCAATTTAGGACGTATCCATGAACTGCTTATAAGAGCACAAGAGAATGAAGAGATACGTACTGTAGGGTACACATTCGTACTGGACCTCTAGGTACTTATAGGTTCCGGGGCAAGGATCAGGAAATACATCTAGTCCAGCCACTACAGCACACTGGGTCCGATTATTACATCTGAAAAGGAAGAGAATGGTCAGGTTAAAGGTCAGGTTAAAGGGTCAATCTGGGATACAAACAAAAACAAAGCGGTCAGCCTGCCACTGTTTTTGAGAAACAGTTAAGGGATGGAGGAGATAGAGAAATGTAACCACTCAAATTTATAGACAGTGCTATAGATGCAAGGTCTGACCATCCAGGTGATCAAAATTAGAGTTTTAACCATGTATTGGAACATTACAGAGGTGTGTTTGTGAATTCAGATATACTGACAATAGAACAGAGGTATATATCCAGAGGTACCACAATGAAACGCTGATGTTGCTATGATACATATTTAGCATGTGGTTAATGAACTAGAATTCATTCCCATTTCATTCCGCTGCTCAGATTGAGCAATTGATGCATTGCGGGTTCAGTGGACATTGACTGCCACGCCGTCAACGGTAAAAAAAATCATCCATTTGGAGAAGAAGAAGAAGGTTGGACTAAAACAATGTCTATGTCCTGAATGGCAACCTATTCCCTTTATAGGGCACCACTTTTGATCGGAGCCCGTTAAAGTAGTGCACTATACAGAGAATAAGGTGCCATTATGGTATGCAGTCATTTTCTCTGCCGTGATATGAATTTAAACTGCGTGCGGACTGATATTCAGGGCATGACGGATGGAGAGGGGACACAGTCGGCAGAGTGCAAAATCGGCTCAGATGCGAAAGAGCTTTCACCTCGGCTTTCATTATTAACACAATTACTTGGCTGGCAGTGTCTTAAGTCTGCCATTTTACTTTAGGCAGTCATCAATCAAAGCTCGATCCCACCACTTGCACCCAGTGATCTCGCCAGGCGTAATGACAACACTTACTGCACGACATTTACTATCACATGCTTAAACAAATGTATCGATTGATATGAATTAATCATCTGTGGACATCAGTAAACCAACAGAAGGAAAAGGTCAGTGTCACCGCGTTAGAGGTCACATGCCCCATGCACGTGAACCTCAGCTTCATACAAAAATCCATTAAATCATACAACCAGATTGGTGCACACACACACACACACACAATATACAGTGGGGAGAACAAGTATTTGATACACTGCCGATTTTGCAGGTTTTCCTACTTGCAAAGCATGCAGAAGTCTGTAATTTTTATCATAGGTACACTTCAACTGTGAGAGACGGAATCTAAAACAAAAATCCAGAAAATCACATTGTATAATTTTCAAATAATTTATTAGCATTTTATTGCATGACATAAGTATTTGATCACCTACCAACCAGTAAGAATTCCGGCTCTCACAGACCTGTTAGTTTTTCTTTAAGAAGCCCTCCTGTTCTCCACTCATTACCTGTATTAACTGCACCTGTTTGAACTCGTTACCTGTATAAAAGACACCTGTCCACACACTCAATCAAACAGACTCCAACCTCTCCACAATGGCCAAGACCAGAGAGCTGTGTAAGGACATCAGGGATAAAATTGTAGACCTGCACAAGGCTGGGATGGGCTACAGGACAATAGGCAAGCAGCTTGGTGAGAAGGCAACAACTGTTGGCGCAACTATTAGAAAATGGAAGAAGTTCAAGATGACGGTCAATCTCCCTCGGTCTGGGGCACCATGCAAGATCTCACCTCGTGGGGCATCAATGATCATGAGGAAGGTGAGGGATCAGCCTAGAACTACACGGCAGGACCTGGTCAATGACCTGAAGAGAGCTGGGACCACAGTCTCAAAGGAAACCATTAGTAACACACTACGCCGTCATGGATTAAAATCCTGCAGCACACGCAAGGTCCCCCTGCTCAAGCCAGCGCATGTCCAGGCCCGTCTGAAGTTTGCCAATGACCATCTGGATGATCCAGAGGAGGAATGGGAGAAGGTCATGTGGTCTGATGAGACAAAAATAGAGTTTTTTGGTCTAAACTCCACTCGCCGTGTTTGGAGGAAGAAGAAGGATGAGTACAACCCCAAGAACACCATCTCAACCGTGAAGCATGGAGGTGGAAACATCATTCTTTGGGGATCCTTTTCTGCAAAGGGGACAGGATGACTGCACCGTATTGAGGGGAGGATGGATGGGGCCATGTATGGCGAGATCTTGGCCAACATCCTCCTTCCCTCAGTAAGAGCATTGAAGATGGGTCGTGGCTGGGTCTTCCAGCATGACAACGACCCGAAACACACAGCCAGAGCAACTAAGGAGTGGCTCCGTAAGAAGCATCTCAAGGTCCTGGAGTGGCCTAGCCAGTCTCCAGACCTGAACCCAATAGAAAATCTTTGGAGGGAGCTGAAAGTCCATATGGCCCAGCGACAGCCCCGAAACCTGAAGGATCTGGATGGACGAGTGGGCCAAAATCCCTGCTGCAGTGTGTGCAAACCTGGTCAAGAACTACAGGAAACGTATGATCTCTGTAATTGCAAACAAAGGTTTCTGTACCAAATATTAAGTTCTGCTTTTCTGATGTATCAAATACTTATGTCATGCAATAAAATGCAAATTAGTTATTTAAAGATCATACAATGTGATTTTCTGGATTTTTGTTTTAGATTCTGTCACTCACAGTTAAAGAGTACCTATGATAAAACTTCTACATGCTTTGTAAGTGGGAAAACCTGCAAAATCGTCAGTGTATCAAATACTTGTTCTCCCCACTGTATATGCAGTATACATATTTTTTTTAAAGGGGTAGATCAGCTTTAATAGTGCAGATGGATTGTAGATTCCATCATTTCCAATCCCCCATACATTTGTATATACACACACACACACACACACACACACACACACACACACACAGTGGCAGGGAGAGGTGAGGGGAGTGGTCGTTGAGGGAAGATATCTGGCAGCCTGTTGGCTCCACCGCCGAGCCTAATTAGGGACTTCCTGCACCAACGAGAAAAGGTGTGAATCGTTACAGTTCGTTGTCCAATAATCCAAGGGTAAATCCAAAGCACGGTTCTCAGCCAGTCCAATTCGGTACACAGGGTTAAATCCTTCTTCCTAGTCATACAGCTCACAACTTACAACTCACAACTTCTCCCCCTCGTCCGGTCTGCTTCCCTTATCCACAAACACTCAATCACTTAACGATTCGCACCTTTTCTCGTTGATGCAGGAAGTCCCTATAAGGCTCAGGGGTGGAGCCAACTAGATATCTTCCCTCAACGACCACTCCCCTCACCTCTCCCTGCCGTCTGCCACAATACATACATATATATACACACACACACTTAGGTTTAAGTCATTAAAACTCATTTTTCAACCACTCCACAGTTTTCATGTTAGTTTTGGCAAGTTGGTTAGGACATCTACTTTGTGCATGACACAAGTAATTCTTCCAATAATTGTTTACAAATTATTTCACTTATAATTCACTATATCACAATTCCAGTGAGTCAGAAGTTTACATACACTAAGTTAACCGTGCCTTTAAACAGCTTGGAAAATTCCAGAAAATTATGTCATGGCTTTAGAAGCTTCTGATAGGCTAATTGAGGTAATTGGAGGTGTACCTGTGGATGTATTTCAAACTCTGTGCCTCTTTGCTCGAAAACCAAAAGAAATCAACCAAGACCTCAGAAAATTAATTGTAGACCTCCACAAGTCTGGTTCATCATAGGGAGCAATTTTCAAATGCCTGAAGGTACCACGTTCATCTGTACAAACAATAGTACGCAAGTATAAACACCATGGGACCACACAGCCGTCATACCGCTCAGGAAGGAGACGCGTTCTGTCTCCTAGAGATGAACGTACTTTGGTGGGAAAAGTGCAAATCAATCCCAGAACAATGGCAAAGGACCTTGTGAAGATGCTGGAGGAAACAGGTACAAAAGTATCTATATCCATAGCAAAACAAGTCCTATATCGACAACCTGAAAGGCCGCTCAGCAAGGAAGAAGCCACTGCTCCAAAACCGCCATAAAAAAGCCAGACTACGGTTTGCAACTGCACATGGGGACAAAGATCGTACCTTCTGGAGAAATGTCCTCTGGTCTGATGTAATAATGACCATCGTTATGTTTGGAGGAAAAAGGGGGAGGCTTGCAAGCCGAAGAACACCATCCCAACCGTGAAGCACGGGGGTGGCAGCATCATGTTGTGGGGGTGCTTTGCTGCAGGAGGGACTGGTGCACTTCACAAAATAGATGGCATCGTGAGGAAGGAAAATTAAGTGGATATATTGAAGCAACATTTCAAGACATCAGTCAGGAAGTTAAAGCTTGGTCGCAAATGGGTCTTCCAAATGGACAATGACCCCAAGCATACTTCCAAAGTTGTGGCAAAATGGCTTAAGGAAAAAAAAGTCAAGGTATTGGAGTGGCAGAACTGAAAAAGTGTTTGCGAGCAAGGAGGCCTACAAACCTGACTCCGTTACACCAGTTCTGTGAGGAGGAATGGGCCAAAATTCACCCAACTTATTGTGGGAAGCTTGTGGAAGGCTACCTGAAACGTTTGACCCAAGGTAAACAATTTAAAGGCACTGCTACCAAATACGAATTGAGTGTATGTAAACTTCTGACCCACTGGGAATGTGATGAAATAAATAAAAGCTCAAATAAATCATTCTCTCTACTATTATTCTGACATTTCACATTCTTAAAATAAAGTGGTGATCCTAATTGATCTAAGACAGTGAATTTTTACTAGGATTAAATGTCAGGAATTGTGAAAAACTGAGTTTAAAAGGATTTGGCTAAGGTGTATGTAAACTTCCGACTTCAACTGTATGTATGTATGTATGTATGTATGTATGTATGTATGTATGTATGTATGTATGTATGTATGTATGTATGTATGTATATATATATACATACATACACACACACACATCCAAACCTTGAGTTTTTCCTGACTTAAATGCTTTAATTGCATCAAGAAGTTCCTCTACTAGTGTTACCCGGATTATCTAAAATATATTTGCTACCAAACCTCCTATTCTATCTACTTGGTTCATCTGGCAATATCTCAAATGCACTAACAGTACGTCTCACGAGAGCCATTCACAATGTACTAAATGACCTATGCATGTGAACCTATACTCTTGGTCATTCCTTGACAGGCTATGCATAAATCTAAATGTTTTATTTGATTTATTTAACCTTTATTAAACTAGGCAAGTCAGTTAAGAACAAATTCTTATTTACAATGACGGCCTACCTACAGGGTCAGCCATAGTAGTACGACGCCCCTGGAGCAAATTAGGGTTAAGTGCCTTGCTCAAGGGTACATCGACAGGTTTTTCACCTTGTCGGCTCTGGTATTCGAACCAGCAACCTTTCGGTTCATGACTAACCTCTAAGCTATCTGCCGCCCTCAAACTTCTATAACAGCATTTTCTCTGATATCTTCTAGGTTCATTTGGCAATATCTAGAATGTATTTTCTTCTCACGTGGAGCTGTTCGTCACAATGTAAGTCAGAGAAGGTCAAGGCGCTAGCTGACAATGATTCATACAGCACAATTAAAGGGTTCCCTTACACCTTCATTAACATTGATTGGCCCTAGACAAATCAAATTGCTCCAGTGAGGGGAGAGAGTGAAGGCCCGTCTCGTTTAAAACCTTGCCCCTTTAATGAGATATGGTACAGAGCTCCAGCACCCATCCCGGCTTTATGGGGTCGTGACCCTCCGCCGTCACTCACTCACCCCGGATTACGGAGTGAGGTCCAAGAGCCTCAGTCAGACACATGTCTGGAGGACCGTTTGTTAATTCAAAGAGTTAATTCCAAAGGCTGTAAACGCCACTCAAATAAATAAGGGTCAGGCCAATGAAAGGGGGAAACAATTATAGGTTTCTCTATCCTCACTTGGTTTACTATCAAGGAATTATTGTTGAGAGTGATAGGGTGGGAAGGTGTAAGCGATTGGATGTCAGATGGAGTTAGAAAGGCAAGGTCAATTGGACAGACAGCTCTTCAAATCATGCACACACACAAACGCACGTACATTTGTCAAGAAACAGCAATCATGTAATCTCTCCTGTTTATTATGATTAAATAGATTTAAATATACCATTTTGCATTCCGAAAGAGAGCTCTCTTTGTAGGAGGGCTATTATACAAAGCCAATACCATCCTCTATAGAACAGCATCTTTTTGATTAAAACATGTTGACAAACAAAGAGGTCACTGAAGGCCATGTCATATTCAGCAACTTTAATCAATGGTTGTAATACATTTCCTCTGGGGTGGATTAAACAATATAATACTCCATGATGTAGATTGCACACTTAATCCCGGTCTTTACATCTGTCTTGACCCATATTCCAATTCCCACAAGGCACTGTGGCACATATCATTCAACGCACAGCCTACAATTTAACCTCTCTATCACGCTGCATCCCAAATGGCAGCCTCTTACCTATTAACTACACTACTTTTGACAACGGCCCTATTTAGTGCGCTACTTTTAACCAGGGTCAATAGAGCTCTGATGAAAAGTAGTGAACTATGTACAGAATAGGGTGCAATTTGGGACACATCCCTCAGTCTCATGTCAACTGAGAACTGACTTCCTGAAGGCACATACAGTTAGGCCCTACAACACTCCAGATGAAAAATAAAATTTAACACATTAAGTGCAAATCAATGGCAGAGTGAGAGGGAATCGATGGAAGGGGCCGCATGCCATATCACGTGGCGCTACGACTTCACAAGGGCCAAAAGGGATTCGTCAAGACTCTTAGCTCAGACATAGCCCCTTTGAAATAGCCGATTGAGCAAACATATTCTCATGACGTTGATTGATTCAAATATGTAAATTAATAATACGATCACATATTTCCCTCAGACGCCGATCTTGGACCAGTGCTTAATTTCCCTCACTAACGGTAAAGGTTAATATTGGGGGAGGGGAAGTTGATTCTAGATCAGTACCTAGGGGAAACTTCACCTTGGAGAAATGTGCATTGGAGTGGTTCCCTTCTAGGGAAGGTTTAGGATGACAACACTTGAACACAAAACCCTCATTGTATGATTTTAACTCATCTATGTATCTTCCAAATACTTAAACATGCAAAGGGTGTTCAAAACTTTATTTGATTTGAGAAGCCAAGTTATAATCGATTGTGTGATGTGCGTGCTGCAAATTTGGCAGATCCTTGATTAGTGCAGCAGATCCTAGATTAGTGCAGCAGATCCTAGATTAGTGCAGCAGATCCTAGATTACTGCAGCAGATCCTAGATTACTGCAGCAGATCCTAGATTACTGCAGCAGATCCTAGATTACTGCAGCAGATGCTAGATTACTGCAGCAGATGCTAGATTACTGCAGCAGATGCTAGATTACTGCAGCAGATGCTAGATTACTGCAGCAGATGCTAGATTACTGCAGAAAAAGCAGCAAGGACAAAGGATAACAACATAACTTAGAAAACATTCAGCATCTGCAGTAGGCATTCCAGCAAAACATGAAATAAATAAATAAACGTTTTACTGCAGTATATTAACCATCTTGTTCACTTGTCATCGCCATGACATTTGAATAAAGACTATTTCACTTCCGACAAACTAGTACTACTAGCATACGTACCCTTGGAACATGGACGGAAAGAAAAAAAGTGATTATGTTAAATATTTAAAAAATAAATAAGATGTTGACATTAACAGGCTGCTTCAGTCAAATGTCAAGCTCTGTCGACGTTTGTATTCAACGCCATCTCAGAGCTTGCCCATAAACCGTCCCTGGCCAAGCCGT
>CM042423.1:11785390-11860390 GCA_023634145.1 Thymallus thymallus
CAGGGACTTGGATCAAAGGGACCTTAGCAAAAGTGCATATTATGCCCATATGGAAAGCATCGGCAAGGCTAAACAAATTTCTTAGGGCACAATACACCAACCTACACAGACACGCATGTGTGGACGCATAGAGCGATCTAGCGTCCATGTTCTGGCTCACACACACACAGCAAACTTGATAAGCCTCAATTATGGCATCACTGAATACATGCATCACACAAATCCAGAGTCTTCTTCCTCCCACTGTTGCGGACAGTGGTTTAATTTTATTTTTTTATCCATTTTATCCAACGCCACAACCCAGGCTGAACGGAGATTAACATAGAGAAGCAGATAGATAGGAAACCAATGTAAACAGTACATACAAGGGAAGGCGTGTGGGAGGGGTATTTAATGCACAGCGCTGAAGGGGACCCCCATTTTAAACCGCTCAAGCCCCGCGGTGTATTCTAAGCTCCATGGAGCATCACGCCAAGCCATCAATGCAACCATAACGTAAAGGAGATACAATAAGCCCCTTACTGTGGCTTACGTCAACTCAAATGTTTACAGAAGCGGATGATCAGTTAGCATTAGTGAAACATCAAACTAGTTGGAGAGGAGGAAGACGAGCTGTGTGGATGTCTTTTGACGAAGCACTCTGGGCAACAAACCTGGTCCCCTTTCTATAGTTTGTGGGGGGAAAATGCCTGTTAACAATACATACTTAACAATAGTAAGACGTTACTATTGTACTAGTGCCAGGTTTTTATGGTCTCCACTCTAGCTTCCTGCAGCTAGTCTGGGCGTCGAGGACATGGGTTACTAGAGGGTGATAAAACCCTTTATTGCCACATCACATTTCCTAAAATCAGTGGTGCACTGTGGGAGATTTATCCTTGTATATGGGAAACTAAGCCAGGGTGGGGTTAAGACAACACCCCATTACAGATGACCATAGGATAAACCCAAGGTGGCTTAGTGAGTACCTTATCTATATGGGAGGGGATGGAGCCCGCCATGTGTGGGAAGTATTTTGTGTCTAAAATATGTCTGTTTCTCATTGTTGGTTAAGCAATCAGCAACAACTTAGAGTGTGCAGTCGACAGCTTCATTATTGCGTTATTAAATAATGTTGAATAAAGATGATTGTCTGAATAATTGTCCAAGTCTCTCTCAGTACTGACATTTCCACGACAAGTTCCACAGGATTAGTTATGTAGAACTAAGCAGACGCAAAAAGGTGACTGCTCAATCACACAACTAACTTGTAATGTATTTATAAGCTATTGAATATAGATATATTACCCATGGAGATATGAGTTTTGGGGGACAAACATAATCCATTGCAACAGTTAGTTTTTTTATATAGTGGGTTTTGGCTGCTCACAATTCACACTCTCCTATGTTGTATTTCTGAAATAAGTCATTCATCCTGTAGGAACAGACCACAAAATGGACTCTCACTCTCCTCCCTCACCATTTAAGGACAAGAACCTAGACTGCTGCAGAGCTTGTGGTCATACGCACTCAATTAGGGCCCCCCCCCAAAACTTTATTTTTTAGGAACTCAGTCGGGGTGTCAACTTACTATTGAGAGTAAGAACAGTAATACACAACCCTATGGTAGAATTGCTCAACCCTATGGCAGAATGGGTAGAATTGCTCAACCCTATGGTAGAATGGGTAGAATTGCTCAACCCTATGGTAGAATGGGTAGAATTGCTCAACCCTATGGTAGAATGGGTAGAATTGCTCAACCCTATGGTAGAATGGGTAGAATTGCAGGAAATTAGCTAATTGTGTTTATATCTGCCTCATAGCAAA
Source organism: Thymallus thymallus (assembly GCA_023634145.1). Classification (NCBI taxonomy): domain Eukaryota; kingdom Metazoa; phylum Chordata; class Actinopteri; order Salmoniformes; family Salmonidae; genus Thymallus; species Thymallus thymallus. Next base: position 11,787,197 of record CM042423.1, read on the forward strand.
ATGAGTAGAAAACGTACTTTAAAACTTATACCACAGCATCCTCTAGCACTGTGGCAGAAATCCAAGACACTAAGCTCAATGCTCAGAGTCTGTGATAAACGTATGCATTTCCTAGTACTGTATATTGGTGTGTGTTTAAAAGAATGGATGATTTCTCAGGGTGGATGACTGAAACCACTTTGCAGAGTGTAAGGGTCTCTCGGTCGGTTTACAGAACACGATCATTGATGAGAAAAATATAGCCAAATGCGCCAAACATTCCCCGATTTTCTACGCTCAGAAAATAAGTGTATTGGCATAAATATGACTATTCTCTTAAAATTTGTATAGATCTTTCATATAAGAATAGCTAAATCAAGGTCTGAAGTGCTTAACATAATAATACTTTGCCCCTCACTAAACAAGGTTGACCAGCTTTGAGTTCTCAACTGGCCATAGTGTTGACAAACCTATTTTGCAGTGCCAAATTGACACACATACAGTACTAACCTGAGCCACAACAACATGGCCTATGCTACAGGCTATTCACCTTGACTCATGCTGAAATGACTAAGGTTACAGATGACCGGGAGGCAGGTAGTCTAGCGGCTAAGAGCGTTGGGCCAGTAACCGAAATCTATCAATGTTCCCTTGACCAAGCCACTTAACCCTAATTGCTCCCGTAAATCGCTCCGGATAAGATCATCTACTAAATGACTCAAATGTAAATGTAAAATGATGAGAGTAAGCTTACACAGTGCACCACATGAGTAACCCAGCTAACCTTAAGTGGCCCAGACCCTCAGATGCCACGGTTGGTACAACACAAGGTATGGCGTGAGGAGAAGACAGCCAAAAGGTTAGGGCCAGACCCCCAGGGAATACACCCTGCTCAAACTCGACAGGGTCAGTACACACAGTATGACTCATGGTAGTGGAGGAAGGTGGATGGAGGGTATGATGGTAGCATGAAGCAATATAGCAAAACGAGGACAGACATGTTTTGTAAGAGATGAGACTGGATTATAAAACATTGTAGCCCAGACAATGAGGGTTCATTTGATATTAAAAGATGAGAAACGCAGTTGCGGTCTGGGAATGTTGGTAGGAAGAAATTGAAATGTGTGGGATGACTCATATCACCTAAAGAGGTAGGTTCGCACAAAGACAGACTCCAATATATTCCTTTTGACATTTTTTATGTTTTTCTTGACTACTTACTTTGATAATGGAGTTACTGCTACTAGTCTCATTCCCAATCCGCCACAACTACATACCCTTCACTTACTCCAAATGTTGTGTTTCAACCTGAATTCTCAACCATCAACACACAGTATCCCATAATGATGACATTTTTGCACATTTATTGAGAATGAAATGCACGGCCTCACATTTACATAAGTATTCCCCCTGAGTCAATACTGAATCACCTTTGGCAGAGTTTGCAGCCGTGAGTCTTTTTGGGTAAGTCTATTTGAGTGTATTTACACATTATTCATGGTTTGTACACTCAGTGTAGATTTGGCCTTGTGTTTTAGGTTAATGTCCTGCTGAAAGCTAAATTTGTCTCCCAGTGTCTGTTGGAAAGCAGACAACCAGGTTTTCCTCTATGATTGTAACTGTGCTTACCTATATTCAGTTTATTTTCATCCTAAAAAACTATCTAGTCCATGCTGATGACAAGCCTACCCATAACATGATGCAGCCACCACCATAATTGAAAACATGAAGAGTAGTACTCAGTGATGTTATGTTATGTTTAGGGAAAATCCAACACAACGTGTTGTATTCAGGACATAAAGTTAATTTCTTTGCCACATTTTCTGCAATTTTACTTTAGAACCTTATTGCAAAGGCTGGATGTTTTGGAATATTTGTATTCTGTACATGCCTCCTTCTTTTCATTCTGTCATTTAGATTTGTATTGTGGAGTAACTACAATGTTGATCCAGCCTTAGTTTTCTCCTATCACAGCCATTAAACTCTAACTGTTTTAAAGTCACCATTGGCCTCAGGATGAAATCCCTGAGCGGTTTCCTTCTTCTCTGGCAACTGAGTGTAATTAATAACTTCACCATGGTCAAAGGGATATTCATGACTGCTTTTGTTTTTAACCATCTACCAATAGGTGCCCTTCTTTGCGAGGCATTGGAAAACCTCCCTGGTATTTGTGATTGAATCTGTTTGAAATGCACTGCTCAACTGAGGGACCTTACAGATAATTGTATGAGTGGGGTACAGAGATGTGTCCATGCAACTCATTATGTGACTTGTTATGCACATTTTTACTCCTGAACTTATTTAGGCTTGCCATGACAAAGGGCTTGAATACTTATTGACTCTGGACATTTATACAACAGTGTATAAAAACATAATTACAATTTGACTATGGGTTATTGTGTGCAAACCAGTGACACAACATCTCATCTCCATTTTAAATTCAGGCTGTAACACAACATGTGGTGAAAGTCAAGGGGTGTGAATACTTTCTGAAGGCGCTGTATTATTACTAACAACAACCCTACTTCAAGTAATGTTTTCAGGAAAGAGCATGACCTTACATTCTCATAATAGCTACCATCTCTCAATCCCATTAGTGTTACTGTCTGTGTTTGGAGTTCTTATTCTCACATTTCTTATTATTGTTTTAGATCTTTCAAAACATGAGCTATCTTATTTATTTATTTTTGATGGAATAACACTTTGATGTAGCCATGCATACTCTAGACATGATTATTTTATAGCTCAGATTTGAAGATGCGGCATCGCCCTTTGAACATGGCCATTATTTTATGAGTAACAGCAATGGTGGTATGAAATGAAGTAACTTCTTGGGGACTTTCTAACCCTTCATAAATATGATAAAATATGATATAACTTTACTGTCTTTCTCTGAAAAGCAGAAAAGGGAGAGGAACAGATACGTATGTACCGGATATGAAAAAAGGCAAGAATATTATTGCATTGCTAATATTGTTTTTAAGGGTGTTTCTCACAGCAATTCTCAATCAGACCCATTCAGATCATCTGGAGTTGAACACAGCCCTGTAGACAAACTCCAAATCCCATACATAATGCATGAGTGGTATCCCAGTTCCCCAGTTATTACCATCCTATATTCATCCTCACACTGAACCGAGACACTATTGTTTACTCAAATCATCTGTACCTTTTATATTCAAATGAATACACTAATTTCCATACTTCCATACAAGCGTGGATGTTGCTCCATCCATGGACATCATTAAAATAAAATAGTCCTATGTAAATCATGCTGTCATACAGTCAGACACCGGCTTACTTAATAAGATGATATAATGTACATGGTAAGTGCAAAAGATTATGCTAATTAAAATGATTGGTGCCACAGTGCTCGTCAATGCATTTCCTGTTTCTACTCTTTCCTTCGCTTTCCAAATACGATTGAGAAACAATAATTCAAAACCAAAGCAACTGTGGACAACTCCTCGGGGAGCGCGTCTAAATATCCTGCCCAAGTGTCGTCAAGGGAATCCACCCCCCCCCCTCTCCCCACGCTTTCGCTCAGCGCACTGCAACAGCCGACAAGATTTATTGTGCAATAATTTCCCTCGTGCGGCCCGTTTCGCTGTATTCTGATGGGTGATGAATGTGCCAATCATCTGTTGGGAGGTTGTTCATCTCTTTAGGTCTGTTGGTAAGGAGACAAAACAGACACTTTTGGGCCTGGGTCATTAAATCTAATCAATTCAAATGAGTTATGATGTTGAACTTGGGAAGTGATTAAACAATGAAACATTTTTATTTTACACCCTTTTTCTCCCCAATTTTTCGTTATCGTCTCCCCAACGGACTCGGGAGAGGCTTGACCCGGAAGACAGCCGCACCAATGTATCGGAGGAAACACCCCTCAACTGCCAACCTGCAGGCACCCGGCCAGCCACAATGAGTCGCTAGAGTGTGATGAGCCAAGTAAAGCCCCACCGGCCAAACCCTCCCCTTACCCGGACAACGCTAGGCCAATTGTGCGCCGTCCTATGGGACTCCAGCCCGTGAATGAACCAGGGTCTGTAGTAACGCCTGCCTTAGACCGCCGAGCCACTCGGGAGGGAAAGTGATGAATTTGATGCATCTTGCATTCTCATCCCCTAAACTTGGGAGGGAAATGTCGAATATGAACACTGCTAAATAGGTCATGAGCCTCTGCTTCCAACAACTCCTCTCGAATGTCTTTGTCAATCTAATAAGAAAGAGGTGGCCCTTATCTACAATAGGATTTAGTCACCCACACAAGTGTCATACTAAGTCAATTAGAATGGAACCAAGAAGGGGGCACATAGGGGGCAAATAAAAATCTGGTGTTTCATTTTAGTATGGCATAATGCACACACACACCCACACACACACACACACACGCACAAATCACAGGCAAACACCCAAATGCATCACTTACAGTTGAAGTCGAAAGATTACATACACATACAGTGGGGAGAACAAGTATTTGATACACTGCCGATTTTGCAGGTTTTCCTACTTACAAAGCATTTAGAGGTCTGTAATTTTTATCCAGAAAATCACATTGTATGATTTTTTAATAATTAATTTGCATTTTATTGCATGACATAAGTATTTGATCACCTACCAACCAGTAAGAATTCCGGCTCTCACAGACCTGTTAGTTTTTCTTTAAGAAGCCCTCCTGTTCTCCACTCATTACCTGTATTAACTGCACATGTTTGAACTCATTACCTATATAAAATACACCTGTCCACACACTCAATCAAACAGACTCCAACCTCTCCACAATGGCCAAGACCAGAGAGCTGTGTAAGGACATCAGGGATAAAATTGTAGATCTGCACAAGGCTGGGATGGGCTACAGGACAATAGGCAAGCAACTTGGTGAGAAGGCAACAACTGTTGGCGCAATTATTATAAAATGGAAGAAGTTCAAGATGACAGTCAATCTCCCTCGGCCTGGGGCACCATGCAAGATCTCACCTCATGGGGCATCAATGATCATGAGGAAGGTGAGGGATCAGCCCAGAACTACACGGCAGGACCTGGGCAATGACCTGAAGAGAGCTGGGACCACAGTCTCAAAGAAAACCATTAGTAACACACTACGCCGTCATGGATTAAAATCCTGCAGCGTACGCAAGGTCCCCCTGCTCAAGCCAGCGCATGTCCAGGCCCGTCTGAAGTTTGCCAATGACCATCTGGATGATCCAGAGGAGGAATGGGAGAAGGTCATGTGGTCTGATGAGACAAAAATAGAGCTTTTTGGTCTAAACTCCACTCGCCGTGTTTGGAGGAAGAAGAAGGATGAGTACAACCCCAAGAACACCATCCCAACCGTGAAGCATGGAGGTGAAAACATCATTCTTTGGGGATGCTTTTCTGCAAAGGGGACAGGATGACTGCACCATATTGAGGGGAGGATGGATGGGGCCATGTATCGCGAGATCTTGGCCAACAACCTCCTTCCCTCAGTAAGAGCATTGAAGATGGGTCGTGGCTGGGTCATCCAGCATGACAACGACCCGAAACACACAGCCAGGGCAACTAAGGAGTGGCTCCGTAAGAAGCATCTCAAGGTCCTGGAGTGGCCTAGCCAGTCTCCAGACCTGAACCCAATAGAAAATCTTTGGAGGGAGCTGAAAGTCCGTATTGCCCAGCGACAGCCCCGAAACCTGAAGGATCTGTATGGAGGAGTGGGCCAAAATCCCTGCTGCAGTGTGTGCAAACCTGGTCAAGAACTACAGGAAACGTATGATCTCTGTAATTGCAAACAAAGGTTTCTGTACCAAATATTAATTAATTTTTTTCTGATGTATCATATACTTATGTCATGCAATAAAATGCAAATTAATTACTTAAAAATCATACAATGTGATTTTCTGGATTTTTGTTTTAGATTCTGTCACTCACAGTTGAAGAGTACCTGTGATAAAAATTACAGACTTCTACATGCTTTGTAAGTGGGAAAACCTGCAAAATCGGCAGTGTATCAAATACTTGTTCTCCCCACTGTAGGTGGAAGTCATTAAAACTCATTTTTCAACCATTCCACAGATTTTATGTTTACAAACTATAGTTTTAGCAAGGTGGTTAGGACTACTTTGTCCATGACACAAGTAATTATTCCAACAATTGTTTACACACAGATTATTTCACTTATAATTCACTATATCACAATTCCAGTGGGTCAGAAGTTTACATATACGAAGTTGACTGTGCCTTTCAACAGCCTTGGAAAAGTCCAGAAAATAATGTCATGGCTTTAGAAGCTTCTGATAGGCTAATTGACATCATTTGAGTCAATTGGAGGTGTACCTGTGGATGTATTTCAAGGCCTACCTTCAAACGCAGTGCCTCTTTGCTCAACATCGTGGGAAAATCAAAAGAAATCACCAAAGACCTCAGGAAAGAAGTTCTGGTTCATCCTTGGGAGCAATTTCCAAATGCCTGAAGGTACCACGTTCATCTGTACAAACAATAGTACGCAAGTATAAACACCATGGGACCACGCAGCCGTCATACCGCTCAGGAAGGAGACGTGTTCTATCTGCTAGAGATGAACTTACTTTGGTGCGAAAAGTACAAATCAATCCCAGAACAACAGCAAAGGACCTTGTGAAGATGCTGGAGGAAACAGGTACAAAAGTATCTATATCCACAGTAAAACAAGTCCTATATCGACATAACCTGAAAGGCCGCTCAGCAAGGAAGATGCCACTGCTCCAAAACCGCCATAAAAAAGCCAGACACCGGTTTGCAACTGCACATGGGGACAAAGATTGTCCTTTTTGGAGAAATGTCCTCTGGTCTGATGAAACAAAAATAGAACTGTTTGGCCATAATGACCATTGTTATGTTTGGAGGAAAAAGGGGGAGGCTTGCAAGCCGAAGAACACACCATCCCAACCATGAAGCACGGGGGTGGCAGCATCATGTTGTGAGGGTGCTTTGCTGGAGGAGGGACTGGTGCACTTCACAAAATAGATGGCATCATGAGGAAGGAAAATAATGTGGATATATTGAAGCAACATCTCAAGACATCAGTCAGGAAGTTAAAGCATGGTTGCAAATGTGTCTTCCAAATGGACAATGACCCCAAGCATACTTCCAAAGTTGTGGCAAAATGGCTTAAGGACAACAAAGTCAAGGTATTGGAGTGGCCATCACAAAGCACTGACCTCAAAAATATTTGTGGGCAGAACTGGAAAAGCGTGTGCGAGCAAGGAGGCCTACAAACCTGACTCAGTTACACCAGTTCTGTCAGGAGGAATGGGCCAACTTATTGTAGGAAGCTTGTGGAAGGCTACCTGAAACGTTTGACCCAAGTTAAATAATTTAAAGGCAATGCTACCAAATACTAATTGATTGGATGTAAACTTCTGAACCACTGGGAATGTGATGAAATAGATAAAAGCTGAAACAAATCATTCTCTCTACTATTATTCTGACATTTCACATTTTTAAAATAAAGTGGTGATCCTAATTGACCTAAGACAGGGAATTTGTACTAGGATTAAATGTCAATAATTGTAAAAAACTGAGTTTAAAAATGCATTTGGCTAAGGTGTATGTAAACTTCCGACTGTAATAATCTGGGTCTATAACGTAGCTAAACTTCCAACTGTATGTATACCAAAAAGCCGTTTTAACATATTTTCTCCAATACAGAGACATTTGTAAATATCCCATCCACTTTAATGACATTTTAATCTTTGTGTGTGTATGTAAATGCTGTCGCCCACAAAGGGTCTAGGGTGCGCTTGAGAGATGGGAGGATTGAAATAAGCAATAACCTCTGTGAATCGATTCGTCTGGTGGGGGAGGTTATCCACCGGAGTCTACTTCAACAGATGATTTATGGTTTCCAGAATGAATTTTTCTATTCTTGCCAATAAATGGTGCAGCTCCCCTCCTATCTTAGGTGGTGACGCTTGATTTATCTTCCAGGCAAAAGCCTGTAGGATTCAAAGCCAGTCGTCTGAGTTAAAGTAAGCCCCAATCCGGGAGATGCGGTAAAAATTGCAGGATTGGGTTGTATGTTTTTATAGGGGTCATGTGAACATTAGCACGTCAGCTTGTTGTGAATAATGATCATTTGGCATGGGAATGTGTAAAGTGAGATGTGTGTGTCTGTGTTTAAGTGAGACTCTGTCCTAAAGTGTGTAAATCGAAGTGTGTATGGTAGCACATTTTTACCGTGTACACTGAGTGTACAAATCATTATGAACATCTTCCTAAAATTGAGTTGCACCCCCTTTTGCCCTAGAAACAGACTCAATTAGTTGGGTCATGGACTCTACAAGGTGTCGAAAGCGTTCCACTGGGATGCTGGTCCATGTTGACTCCAATGCTTCCCACAGTTGTGTCAAGTTGGCTGGATGTCCTTTGGGTAGTGGACCATTCTTGTTACACATGAGAAACTGTTTAGCCTGTAAAACCCAGTAGTGTTGCAGTTCTTGACTCAAACCGGTGCGCCTGGCACCTACTACCATACCCCGTTCAAATGCAGTTCAATCTTTTTTCTTGCCCATTCATCCTCAATGGCACACAAAAACATCCTTCTTTAACCTCTCTCCTCCCCTTCATCTACACTGATTGAAGTGGATTTCACAAATGCCATCAATAAGGGCTCATTGCTTTCACTTGGATTCACCTGGTCAGTCTATATCATGGAAAGAGCAGAGCACATGGTTTCAGTTTCCGTTCCATCATGATGTGAACTCATTCCTAAACACTCTATTGAACGTCTCTAGGGACGCTGATCCACTGACCGATGTTAGCCTGTGGAAGCAGGCCTTGCTGATATCCTTCACCTTCTCCAACCAGGTTGCCATCCCTGGGCCAGATAGATAACGGTACCACTGCTGTGTGGGTAGCTTTAGAAGGAGACGGGAAGATACGAGGAGAAGAAAGAGAGAGAAGAAAACTGCCATTGGCTTGGCTGGATCAGCTTTTCAAAGCATCAAGTCCTGTTTGTTTCGCACAAAGAGCGATGACTGCACCTGTGAGGAGTCAGAAGGGGTGCTTAAAAGGCTTATAGTGGCCATGTGCACTGCATAGCAACAACAAAAAGATTCTAATCCCTGTCTCCAACACGGCCGCTGTTCAGCGGCCTATCACGTCTTGGAAATCTTTGAAGGAATCCTGACAGAGGCTCATCTGCACGGCTGAAGTGCATACCAAAGCACACAGGCCTTAAAGCTTGGGATTTTTTTTGTGTGCCATTGCCATGGTAACCCCTAATATCCAACTCCAGCTAGTGTGTGCTTCCAGCACTTTCTCTTCTTCTCAACGCCGCCCAGACCAGAACACACTGCATTCCTCAGCTGAAGTCACTCAAAGCCTGGCTTCCAGTGGTCTTAAACAGCTAATTACAAAGGGAGAGGGAGGGATGAAAGCTTCAGAGCAACTAACAACCCTCTGTCTGCTCAGCTACCACGCCGCATCTCAACAAACAATATCTCCGTGACAACTCGCAACCCTTCAAGAAACACAAATGAGTAGGTGAGCCGTGACTGTGCACGTAGACATGTATACTTCTAGCCCCTCCAAAAGACAAACAAACAAATCTATGTTCTCGAGTGCAACACTCTTGATATTACAAAATGTTGTGTTGAAGGCCGGCCTGAGAATCAAATATTCCGCATTGACAGATCTATGGATGGCCCCCACCCGTGACCTTCCTTGTTCATGTCTCAATAATGCTAGAAGCACAAGCATTTCACTACACCCGCAATAACATCAGCTAAACATGTGTATATGACCAATAACATTTGATTGATTTGATAATGAAAGACTGAGATGGGGATACAAGGAAGCATCTAATTCAATAGAGAAGTCAGCCATCAATATGGCAAGACGAGGGCCCCTTCGACTGCTTCATACATTGGCATGCTAGAAATCATTGTTGGTCTTAAGGAACAGTCTGGCTGGATTTATAGATGGGATTAAAAGCTCTGGGTGGGATTGAGCTCTCCTGTCTCCTCCATCCACGTCAATACACCCAAGGTCCCTTGGCTCGGCACTGCGCAACTTTGGTGTGAGGCGAAAGTAATTTACTGAGCGCTAAGGTCTTAATTCGCTGGGATGACACATATAGTTGAAGTCGGAAGTTAACATACACCTTAGCCAAATACATTTAAACTCAGTTTTTCACAATTCCTGACATTTAATCCTAGTAAAAATGCCCTGTCTTAGGTCAGTTAGGATCACCACTTTATTTTAAGAATGTGAAATGTCAGAATAATAGTAGAGAGAATGATTTATTTCAGCTTTTATTTATTTCATCACATTACACTCAATTAGTATTTGGTAGCATTGCCTTTAAATTCTTTAACTTGGGTCAAACGTTTTAGGTAGCCTTCCACAAGCTTCCCACAATAAATTGGGTGAATTTTGGCCCATTCCTCCTGGCAGAACTGGTGTAACTGAGTCAGGTTTGTAGGCCTACTTGCTCGCACATGCTTTTCAGTTCTGCCCAAAAATGTTCTATAAAATTGAGGTCAGGGCTTTGTGATGGCCACTCCAATACCTTGACTTTGTTGTCCTTAAGCCATTTTGCCACAACTTTGGAAGTATGCTTGGGGTCATTGTCCATTTGGAAGACCCATTTGCGACTGATGTCTTGAGATGTTGCTTCCAATATATCCACATAATTTTCCTTCCTCATGATGCCATCCATTTTGTGAAGTGCACCAGTACCTCCTGCAGCAAAGCACCCCCACAACATGATGCTGCCACCCCTGTGCTTCACTGTTGGGATGGTGTTCTTCGGCTTGCAAGCTTCCCCCTTTTCCTCCAAACATAACGATGGTCATTATGGCCAAACAGTTACATTTTTGTTTCTTCAGACCAGAGGACATTTCTCCAGAAAGTGCGATCTTTGTCCCCATGTGCAGTAGCAAACCGGTGTCTGGCTTTTTTATGGCGGTTTTGGATCAGTGGCTTCTTCCTTGCTGAGTGGCCATTCAGGTTATGTAGATATAGGACTTGTTTTACTGTGAATATAGATACTTTTCCACCGGTTTCCTCCAGCATCTTCACACGGTACTTTGCTGTTGTTCTGGGATTGATTTGCACTTTTCGCACCAAAGTACGTTCATCTCTAAGAGACAGAACGTGTCTCCTTCCTGATCGGTATGACGGCTGCGTGGTCCCATGGTGTTTATACTTGCGTACTATTGTTTGTACAAATGAACGTGGTACCTTCAGGCTTTTGGAAATTGCTCCCAAGGATGAACTGGAATTTCTTTCTGAGGTCTTGGCTGATTTCTTTTGAATTTCCCATGATGTCAAGCAAAGAGGCACTGAGTTTGAAGGTAGGCCTTGAAATACATCCACAGGTACAGCTCCAATTGACTCAAATTATGTCAATTAGCCTATCAGAAGCTTCTAAAGCCATGACATTATTTTCTGGAATTTTCCAAGCTGTTGAAAGGCACAGTCAGCTTAGTATATGTAAACTTCTGATCCACCGGAATTGTGATATAGTGAATTATAAGTGAAATAATCTGTCTGTAAACAATTGTTGCAAGAATTACTTGTGTCATTTACAAAGTAGATGTCCTAACCGACTTGCCAAAACTGTAGTTTGTTAACATGAAATCTGTGGAGTGATTGAAAAATGAGTTTTAATGACTTCAACCTAAGTGTATGTAAACTTCCGACTTCAACTGTACTTATTCCTCTGACATAGGGGAGGCTGAGTCTCGGAAATAGAAGAAGGTGGATGTGAAGAGCTTATCTCGACTGAAATCTTTGGTAAACAAACAATACCGTTTTTTTTAATGAAACTGACATTCTGATATGAACTGAACTTTTGAGAAATGTTATATCCTATATTGCATATATAGCATGGTGTTTACTCATCGCACAATAATAGAAAGAGCAGGGGTCTCCAACATCCGGGGAGATACTGGGTGTGCAGGCTTTTGTTCATCCCCAGCAACAAAACACTAGTTTCCAACTATGGTCTTCAGTCTGAACCTTGATTATTTGAATCCGGTGTGTTCATGATGGGTAGATCACTGATAAAGAGCGTTTAGACAATGTACCTCTGTGACATCTAGTGACACCTCTAGCCTATATTCCTCAAAGAAAGTCTCCTCTTACTTGCAAAATATCAAACCTTAGAGGAAAAACTGGACCAATACGGTGTGGCCCAGGTTTCTAGACAACATTTCCTTGACAAACTGGCATTGAGTTGAGTGGGGAAGTCAGATAGTTTTGTTTGTGTGTGTGTCTGCAGGGAGAGATGACAGAGTGTCCTTTGAATCAGACCCCATGTGGCACAGCTGAGACGTTTGACTGTCTTTTAACTTTTCCCATTTCAACAGGTCTCCTGAGATACAGCACAGAGGCAAGAGGGGGAAGACTAATTCATCCCCAAAAACTACTGCAGGGTGTGTGTTTGTCTGTGCCACTGTTTGTCTCAGTGCTAGTTTGGATGTGCATGCAGATCATTGTCAGATGTTCCTTCAGTAACTACAGGATTACACAATTGCAGTGTAATAGCGGACACATTTTCTGCTTGAGTCATATTAAGTACTAATTATATTTGGTCCTGACATGACTCACCACTCTACCAAAATGTTACCACAGAGAAAGACTTTGCAATACAGTAACATTTTGGGGTTGGACGATGAACAATATTTCTGTAATCCAACCAGTTGAAAGTGTCCGTTGGTACTTGATGATGTCAGATCAGTTGTTGTTTAGGATATTATTACTGCATGATAATACAACATCATTGTATCTTTGAACATCTACACATTATAGTTATCAGATTTACATGTAAATACTGCAAAATGTATATGATTCAATATGAAACTATTTGTGAGAAGATTAAATGGTATTTTAGTCTAAGGAGAGAATTTTCTGCATAGTACATTTCTGCCCAGTCAGTGGCCACGCCCAAGTAAACAGACATTGGTTGAGAACTATGAAACACGCCCTTCTCTCCCCCAGTACAAAAGCCCTTGACGGAAGTCAACCCCAAGTTCCCGATGATGCTAGGACTGTTGTCCATGCGTTTAAAAGGGCTAATTTCAACTACGAAATTTACATGAGATCAGATAACGCGGAGGTGACTAGAGGTCAACTAGAACTGCCAAAATATAGCATGGAGCTGATTATGGCAAATTGGTATGAACTTTGAACTATTTGATCACTAAATAGGAAGTGATAGACACTACTACCAGAAAGACTCTACAAAGGACAATGGCGATCTTGGCTTGGCAAACCAAAGCATTACATCTTCAACCCATCTATCGAAGCGCAGCATTTCCTTTTCGAATGATCTTGTATTTACATTGAGCATAGCTTCATCTAGGTTGGATAGAGACACATCCCTTTGTCTTTATCTCTTCCCGCTCATTCATTCCCCCACCCACTTTCCTTTGTGTAACCAGCCGTCATGTCGGGTTAGTCCACTAGGGATAAACACAACAGGATAGGTTATACATTGATTGCTAATCATGTCAAGAAAACTGGAGCCTCAGGTTATTAATGGGTTAATTGTTGCACGATTTAATTCAAATCACAATTAATTACCTAAACATTAGGTAATCGATTTGATGAAATAGCATGTCAAAACATTAATCAGAGCAATAATTTTAAATGACATTGGTCAGGGAAATTGAACAGAGCTAACTGCTATTGTAACACCTTTCAGGCAACTCACACAACAGAGCGCTAGTTAGAGGGGATTTGGTTCTGGAGCACCTGCTCTAGAATCAGATTTCCCCCCCAATCCTAAACTTTACCAACAGTGAGGAAAATGACAAACTGACCAAAGGTCAGCGTCTAGAGGCAACTTCACCCTACACCCTGTTGCGAAGAGCAGGGCTGACAGTCGTACTGTCAGAGTGCTGCGGAGCATCTGCCCCTCGCTGAACTCTAGCGCCCATGCATTGCGGATGTCAAGCAGGGGTGTCCGGCAAGTTAAGATGTCTTTGGAGTGTCTAAGCCAAAGCCGATTGGAGTAGCAGAGGTGCCAGCGCGAACTGCTGGACGGGTGGATGAGCCAAGCAGTGCTCACTTCGGGTTCAATCTCTGTAGAACCACCAGTTACCATCAATGCTAATAGGGCCCATGCTGCCAAAAGGAAAGCCCTTGATTAATGAATAGTAATTGAAACAGCCAATATCATATTTCTATCTATGGACGTCACCACGAAAACAGACTAAAATGGTATTTGTTGTATCATGGCAGTTGTCCATAAATCTGTTGACTTCACAAGAGCAGCCCATAGACCCTGCACAATAAAAATAAAACCTTAACAAAAATCCCATACCACCAACAGCTCATTTAAACAAAAATGAAATGACTAATATATGCCATTTACTAAGACAGCACATAGAAGAGCCAATATCAAATGGGTTACAACATTTTTTCATCAACTACCCAAAACAGGTCTTAAAACAGCCTGCGCCACCACTGCAGGGGTGCACACAAAACCGCTATATGATGTCACTGAGGCTTCTTCGAGTTTTATTTAATATTCTGGCCTCGTAACTAATCAGAACCCACCAAATGTTGTCCCTGCTGAGAGTCAACAGTGTAGTAAACAACAATATTAGGTATTAGGAAACTGTGGACAGTGTCAATTCCGCCGACTTCCCAAGGTGACACGGACAAAAATCTGATTGACTGGCGACAGCATCTCCAGGGAGAAAAGGAATAGAGTGCACCGGCAGGTCACCCAACCTCTTCTGTCTTTCCATCCTTCTTCACAATAACTCTTTTATTCTTCATAGAACGTTGCTCTTCATCTTTTTCTCTCTCCCTTGCTCCCTCCGTTATTTCTCTCGCTCTCTTAATTTACCCCTCCCCCCCTTCTTCTTTCAGCTGGTCGCTATTGTGACGGTAAAAGGCAGCATCCAAACAATAAACAACTGCGAAACAAACATTACATTTTTTTTGGGACCATTCTGAGAGGTGCTGAGGCAGCAACATGCATATCCCCAACAATGCTCTCATTTCTCATTGGCCGGTGCCAGTATCTGCTGCAGGGGCCACTGGCAGAATTAAGGCTCATGAATAACTATGCGGCACTGAGGACAGAGCTACTGAGAGCTTCCCCACTGTGCCATATTGACAGGCTCCCAGTCAGAAAATAACCTGGTATAAGTATAGGCAGCATGAGAGGCCGCTCTCCAGGCCAATATAAACCTTGAGGGAACATGCCATTGAATTTGTCCTCAGATCAGGACAGGCTAATGAAGAAAAGCAGCCATTGGTCTTAGTCGGTCTTGCAAAACTAATAACAGTGACATGATATTATGGTTCAAGGTTAGTATTGACTCCGTGACTGAACATAATCCGTCAGTCTGCATCTTAGCTTTTTGCAAATAATATTCAGCTCCTCCTGTACAGGTGAACCGATTGCAAAACATGTAGATATGATGAAATTAAGTGACATCATCCAAGTATCCATGATACATTCCTTATATCATGGACTGGAAGTGAAAAGGTCAAAGACTCTTCCAGGACTTCAATCATACATGATACTTGACTACAGTACATCTTCATAATTTATATATTTTAGGGTTGTGGGGTACAAACTGATAGAATATTCAACGCCACGTCTGACCTAGATCAAACTGAATTGTACAATATCCGGCATGAAACATTGATCATAGGGATTGTGTCATAAATTTTGCTGATTAAAGATTAATAGTTGACATCCCATGCATCCCTTTTTCAAATAATTTAATATTATTCATATTAACCCTACAGATTGTGAAGCGGAGACCAGTGGGAAGTCTAATTCGGCCACCAGCACAGAAGTTGTGGCAGTTTCCAAAACAACAGAACTGTCACCCCATGTAATAATAATCAAACACATTTGAAACTAGCACAAGTTAGACATCCTAAAATAGACTTTTAAATTAAGGCACAACACCCAAAGACTGTAAAAGCCATCAGAGGGCCCCTATACAAACTTGTTTGGAAAGTGTTTGGGGAAAAACGACTGGACGGGTGCTGACAAAAACATATGGATGGAGCAGGTGAGGTGACTCGTGATGAACAAGGGAAGCCTGGTAGAAGCAGGTCCCCAGGGGGACGCTGTGCGCCTGAGAGAGGAAAACGGGGAGAGAAGGGGCTGTCTCGCTCCCTCGCCTTGACCGTGGAAGCAGGTGGCACCGCCAGTGGCAACTCTTTTGCTGCCCCAGAGTGCTGCACCCATAGGAGTTGGCCCGTGGCCACGCATTCATGTCCAACTCAGGCCCACTGAGGGAGGAGCAAGTGTGTGTGTGTGCGCATGTGTGTGTGGTTGTGTGTGTGTGTGTGTGTGTGTGTGTGTGTGTGTGTGTGTGTGTGTGAGAGAGGGAGAGAGGGAGAGACAGAGACAGAGAAACTGAGAGAGCGACAGAGAGTGAGAGCCAAGAGAGAGAGAGAGCCAAGAGAGAGAGAGAGCCAAGAGAGAACAAGAGAGACCAAGAGAGACCAAGAAAGTCCAAGAGAGACCAAGAGAGACCAAGAGAGACCAAGAGAGACCAAGAGAGACCAAGAGAGACCAAGAGAGACCAAGAGAGACCAAGAGAGACCAAGAGAGAGATAGATAATATCCATAATATGGAGTAGGTCACCCAAGTCATAGACTGGTCTCTCTGCTACCACACGGCAAGCAGTATCGGAGCACAAAGTCTCAGTCCAAAAAATGCTCCTTAACAGCTTCTACCCCCAAGCCATAAGACTGCTGAACAATAAATCAAATGGCCACATAATGACTCAGTACCTGTAACCCCTGTATATAGCCTCGTTATTGTTCAATTATTGTGTTCCTTTTTTTACTTTACTTCTTAACTCTTATTTTTCTTAAAACTGCATTGTTGGTTAAAGGCTTGTAAATCAGCATTTCACAGTATGTGTGACAAATACAATTTGATTTGATTTGAGCTCCGACTTGATGCCGTCCCAGACGAACAGCTTGAGACACCGTTTGACTGAGGACCAGGGCACCTCGTTGGGGCTTGGCTCTACAAGATGAGCCCACACTCTCTCCCCATCGTCTGAGTACACAGTGCCGTCTGGCCAAACCAGCAGACATATAAACACACATACACACTTACAGCACTCTGTGACAAATGCAGTAAATCCACAGCTGTAAAAACACTGGGAGAAAACCAGAGAGAGCACCATCGACTCGCCTAGACAACTAGAGGGGCTGGCAGTGGCACAATGGAGCAAAATCAGACTCAAATCCCGACAAACTCCAAGATGAGCCCGTTCTCATGAATGATTCAATATCACTGCACCACTTGGACTAGCAGTGAGAGAGAGGGGTAAACGAGATAAATAATCAGAAACCAAGCTAATGACTTCCTAGGCTCCCAGAGCTAATGACTTCCTAGGCTCCCAGAGCTAATGACTTCCTAGGCTCCCAGAGCTAATGACTTCCTAGGCTCCCAGAGCTAATGACTTCCTAGGCTCCCAGAGCTAATGACTTCCTAGGCTCCCAGAGCTAATGACTTCCTAGGCTCCCAGAGCTAATGACTTCCTAGGCTCCCAGAGCTAATGACTTCCTAGACTCCCAGAGCTAATGACTTCCTAGGCTCCCAGAGCTAATGACTTCCTAGACTCCCAGAGCTAATGACTTCCTAGACTCCCAGAGCTAATGACGTCCTAGACTCCCAGAGCTAATGACTTCCTAGACTCCCAGAGCTAATGACTTCCTAGACTCCCAGAGCTAATTACTTCCTAGACTCCCAGAGCTAATGACTTCCTAGACTCCCAGAGCTAATGACTTCCTAGACTCCCAGATGAAAATTATGTATCTTGTTTATTTGGAGTGAATGGAAACTCCAGAAACGTGACACTCGGGCGATGTCAATATTTTCTTTCCTAGACTACGGCAGTCTTATTTTCAGGACTAAAGTACACAAACGTTTTGCTAAGTGTGCTCCGTTTCGGGCGAGGTCATTCCGAAGGAAATTAAGGAACTTGGCCCCTCTGACCTTCCTCCCCGAAGTATACCTAGTTCCCTATAGATTATGTATTAGGAGTGAGACAATATGGTACAAACAAGGAGAGGCTTTCATTACGCAGCTAATTTAGGTTGGTGTAAATCACCCAGTTGTGGTGTCTGAGTCTGGGCTGACACCTGGAGCCTGATTCATAGGGGCACAGTCTTTCAGGTGAATTCAACCATTCTACCGTTCGCACATCAATTTAAATTAAATAGCCCTTAGAGCAAGTGATTGGTGCAGGAATTTATATCAGGGGAAAGTTATTTCAAGGGGCAGGGTGCGCGGAAGGGAGCAGAAGATGGTAATGATGTAGAGATGAGACATAAATCAGAAATGCATGAAGATGTTTTATCTTCGAGGCGAGGTTGGATTGACGCAAAGTTACCCAAAGGTTAAGCGAAGTCGGCCGCCCACTCCTACATAAGGCGACATATCGAGAAATGTCCACCTTCGAACACTTTCACTAGAGGAAGCGGTCAGCTATAGTAGACATCAAATTGGTGTATACTCCCACCTGCCAATTAAAAGAGGAATGGAGCAAAATGGAGGACGGAAGGGAAAGACAACAGAGGGATTTCTGAGAAAAGGAGGAAAACATCAGCTGGGAATGAGGTCGGTGTGCTTCAAGTGTTCCGTTTAACCACCTGCCCCTGTCAGAAATACCTATTTATTTACTGTTCTGACGCATCCAAGCGAAACCCACTCCCAACGCTGACAAATACACTGAGCCCTCCTCCTTCTGACCATTTACTTTCATTACAACACGTTTAGCCAGTGACCGCTCCGCTCTAGACTATTAATCTGGCATTGTATCACATTAAGACTGAGATATGTTGGGGTTTCCTGAGGAGAACAGGTAAAAGTTGAAAAGTTACAACCTCTCAAATTCAGCTACTTTTTTACTTCTTCAACTTGTGGGGGCATAGGAAAACCCAAGGGGCTTCTCAAATCGCCCGGCTACTAGATTCGATGCTGTTTCTTTTTCTCCCTCTATACCTTGAGAGTTATCAATCTGCTCCGCATGGGGAAACCTCCCAAAAACATTTTCCACTGCCAGTTTAGGCATTTTTTTTTCCATTAATCACTGTTGAGTCTGGTCTTGTCTAAGATCCAGGCTTGCCCGTAGGCTGGAAAGTTAGGCTGCCAGGCTGAATTTACTATATCTAATTGGCCAAATGGAAATGCAGCAGGTTCTTATCAATCTGGGTGGAGAGAAAGGAGGCAGGCAGGGCTGAACTGCATCAGATGACCAAAAAAAAATATATATATTGTTTTCTGTGAAAAGCACAGTATGGAATAGAGGGTTAGATGAACGAGGAAGGAAAACATGAACAGATAGGAATTGGGCTCATATTCCTAAAGTCATCAGACTTTGATTTAAATTTTATTGCTCGCTTGTTCTGTGTATTCCAAGGGGGGGATATAACTTTTCCTGTCAGATCGCTTTTCTCTATTATCAGTCCTATACATATGTCTCGTTGTATTGTCGGCAATCTTCCCTTGGCTTTATTTAGTTGTGGCATTTGTTTCGGTATTCACAACACACCATTGTCTCATTGCTGCGGTTGACAGATTCTATTATTGACAGGTGCTCAACACGACCATAGCTTGATTAACAGTTAGTCGACACTACACATCCTGCACCATATGTATAAGTTAGGACAGAAAATTGCAGAAACAAACTGCTCTGCCGTATAAATAATACAAATAATGCTGTTGGTCTTATAACAGACATCATAGAGCACACAATGTTATCAATAGAAAATATATGGACAAAACACAATCTCAGCATATTTGAGGCTAGAGATTTATTCCTGAAAATAAACCTGCATCTTGGATGTGTGCGAGAACCACAAGTATGATAGTTGTGATTCAGAGATTAAATTCATGCATAAATTCATATGACATTGCTTTGTTTGAGGAGTTAAAATGCTAATGCAGGCCTTGACTTTAAACAACGGAGGGAGACACCCGAGGGAGGGCTTTTCAGGTTACGCATGGCCAATGATCACACTACTTGCACACTACTCCGCTTGGCATGGTAAGCTCCCTTTTCATTTCGGTGGTGGGTAGTTCTCCCTCTCATCAGTCTTCATAATCTCTATCCTACCTCATGCTTAGCCGAAGAATTTACTCTGAAGTTTAGATTTATATGGGTATATAAGTTCAACACCAAGTCAAAATACATCTTATATTAGCCCCCTTGATGAGCATATAGCTTAAATAATAACACTAAATCAAGTTACTTATTTTCTGAGTGAGAATTCAACAAAAATGTTATATTGTTGTGAGGTCAGGAAGGAAGAAGCCTCTGCTCTCAAAAAAGAAAATCAAGACACAACTGACTTTTGCCAGACAACACCTGGGTGAAGTCAGTTGTGTCTTGATATTATTTATTGAGAGCAGAGGCTTCTTCCTTCCTGACCTCCCATGTAGGCCAAGTTTGTGCAGTCTCTTTCTTACAGTGTACCCATGCAATTCGACATTGATTGTGGCAAGAGAGGCCTGTAGATCCCTTGATGTTACCCTGGGGTTCTTAGAGACTTCTATGAGCATCTTTCGGTCAGCTCTTGGGCTGACTTTGGTGGGACGACCTGTCCTAGGTAGTTTGCCAGTGGTCTAGAATTTTCGTTGGACAGTGGAATGATGTACTTTGAATTGCTTGGAAATGGAATGATGTACATCGAATTGCTTGGAAATGGATTTGTAACCCCTCCCAGATTCATTGGCATCAATAATCTTTCTTCTTCCTCGGGTAGGTATTTTGTTCTATGAATCATGTGTTACCACACACCCATATGGTTAAGACCAAACCAGACCAATTTTCTTATCTTTATGGAAGGCTGGACCCTCCTAAGTTTCTCTCTAATGTTTTCTAATAATTTGCACTTGTTTTGGTACATCTACATGTAGGGGTGTACTAACTTTTTCCCCATAAGGAAAAGGCATTTTTGTTTCCATTTTCAAAGTTTATTTTTTGTGTGTGATTTGTTAAATTGGGTAACCTTTATCTGTCAATAGTGTTGAAGTGAAGATTCCATTTCCAAATATGTAAAAAATAGAGAACTTTCCAGGGGGTGTACTTACTTTTTCACATTACTGTATTTTCAAGGATGGTGATGGCTGCATCATGTTATGTGTATGCTTGACTAGGGATTTTTTTGAATAAAAATAAATGGAATTGAGCTAAGCACTGGCAAAATCCTAGAGGAAAACCTGGTTCATTCTGCTTTCCAAATACACCTATACAAATACACCTTTCTGCGGAACAATAACTTAAAACAAGGCCAAATATACACTGGAGTTGATTACAAATACAATATTGAATGTTCCAGAGTGCCATAGTTACAGTTTTGACTTAAATTGGCTTGAAAATATCTGTCTAGCAATGATCAACAACCAACTTGACAGAGCTTGAATAACTTTTTTAAAGATTAATGTGCAAATATAGTACTTACCCAAAATAATCACAACTGTAATCACTGCCAAAGGTGATTCTAACATGTACTGAATACTTATGTAAATTAGATTTCTGTATTTCATTTTCAATACATCTGCCAAAATGTCTAAAAACATACTTTCAATTTGTCATTATGGGGTATTGTGTGTAGATGGGTGAGACAAGAAATCGATTTATCCATTTTGAATTCAGGCTGTAACACAACACAATGTGGAATAAGTCACTGGGGATGAATCCTTTCTGAAAACACTGTATGAGTTAGGGTGCTGGCAAAACGCCCAAATCCTTTTGTAAGGAGGTAACTTTCCGTCAGACAGCCAATTGATCTTCGATGAGACAGTATCCTGCTTCAGCTCGGCGAACTCCTGTTACCCTATGCTCACTCGTCTATTCCATATCGCCAAGTCATCAAATTGCCAAACTTGAATTGGCATTAAAAAATAAATGTTCGGTAAAAGAGATATGAGCAAGCAACAGAAGTGGCAATATGTGGGCAGATTAATACGCAATGGTGTATAATGTAGAGAGAGGACTGCAGAGTCGTTTCTGCCCGGTTGATCCCTAGCTCGTTGTCGGGTCCAACTAGGGCCAATCTACCCCTCTCTCAAAATATTACTAGCATTTAAGCATTTCATGGATTCCACCAGTGATTGTAAACAAATAAAAGACTCTTAACACCCCTCTAACTGGTATTAATAGTAAATTGTATACAGTCACATGCCAGATACTCCATAAGCATCTGCTGAAACAATGCAAAATTCATAGATCAAGGAACAAATGCACAACAATGTGCATCAACAAATGTGACTTGAGAAACAGAAATACCAAAATGAATTACGGTAATGCCCAAAATGAATTACGGTAATGCCGAAAACAACAGAATATCCACTTAGTTGCTCATTTGAAAGAGAGGCTGCCTATCCAGCCAGTGAAATGTACGCTTACGACATCATAACAGTTAAGTCAAGGGATTTGAAAGAGGAAGGGCATTGGAACTGAAGGGAATCTTAAAGTAATCTTTTCTTTTTATATAAATATCTCATCAAATCCTTAAACCCTGAAGCAAGTCAAATGCCAAGAATGACGGAAACTCGACCGGATTGCAAGATCAACGGTGAGGGAGTAGGATTCTTCCCTATGCTCTCTCTCACCCACCTCTCTGTCTTTGATGAGGAATTTTAAATACTAAGTATATTTTGTTTGTTTCGTACATTCTACCCTGCATTTGACAAAGTGAATGAAGCCCCCTTGTATTTGTAAAAACAATTAACTATTGACCGAAGAGCTGTAGTTTCAAATCCCGTGTGGTATATAATGCAATACCCCTGACACTCAACCTGCTAGTAAATATCCATCGGAATTGCTGGGAACTAGTGTAAAAACAAAACACACAAGTCAATTTAGTTTAAAAAGCATCTAGCACAAAACACATTTTCCTTATTATTACACGTTTCTACATGGTACTTTCACATTTTAAGAGTGTTTGTCTCAACCGGGGGGGGGGGGGGGCAGACACGAAATAGCACTTGGCTGATGAGAGGTGAGATTCTTTCCTGTGTAGACAGAATCAGCAGTAGATATCCAATCAAGACCCAAAAGCCTTTCAGACTTTGAGCGAGAGGGAGTGATGGGGGAGATGAAAAGTTCAGAGAAAAAGGGAGTGATGGGGGAGATGAAAAGTTCAGAGAAAAAGGGATAGAAATGGGGGGGGGGGGTCTCCTTTATGACCCTCTTCTCCTCCAAGGAGGATCATACATGGGCGTGACACAATGCTATCAGCCTATCAGGCTTTCCCTTAAGGTACCCGGGGAGGTCTGCAGAGATGCCGAGTGATATTCGACTTTGATATTGGCGGTAATTACTGGCCGTAAAGGCCACAACGCCTCGGGGAAGAAAGAGAAAGCACAAAAGAGGTGCTGGGTCGCTGGTGAGAGAACGGCAGAGGCGGTTGTTCGACGTCGTCTGCGTTTGTTTTTGAAGTATGGCGCATCGCCTGCACGTTGTCGAGATAGCACCGTGCAATCATATCAATCGGCCTCTGTTGTAGAGAGCTGGCGGAAGCACTTCTGATGAATAATCTAACTTCAATGCAGAGTATATTGAGGAGAGATTCCAAGAGGCCCCAAAACAATCAACCCCATGTAGATAAAAACAAACCCAAAAAAATACTCGATATGCAGGCCTAGTTGACGGCGAACATTTATTGGGAAGAGTAGGTGCATTAAAATGTGGTAATTGCCACCAATTACATCAAATTAGTCCCGGTTGCATATGTTTGAATTACAATATCATTAGCCACCTTCCAGTCGCAACCCGGCCCCACACACAGGTGACACGTCTTTGAGTGGCTGTGATTTTCCAGACACGTAATGGCCACCGCATGCGGGAGCATCAGTAATGACTCAGAGCCATTCATCCTGTCGGGGGCATGGTGGGGAGACAGCTTTCATTTTGAGATGCATTACAGCACTCACCGGCGCGGCGGCATGCTATCACTCAGGCATAAGCTATTAGACCTCGCTTAAAAGACTGTAATGGAACCAAACACCTTGCTAGAAGAGACTGTACGCCGATGGGATTTTTAGTAAGCAACCCTTTTTGCCATGGGTGTGTGTGTGGGGGGGGGGGGGGGGTTCATTCCATTCTTCTGAAGGGAGGAGGGAGGAAAAGGATGTGTATTGACGGATAGCGGGCTTGGTGACATGCTTGGGTATTTTTCTGGTGATGGATGCTAGCCTGTGGCTTAGCGTTTGCTTGCAGCCTGGTTCGTCCTATTAACTGGATGTGAATGATACCCAGACCATGCCAGTCAAAATGACTTAGCCAGTGCCAGCAGGGAAGACAGGTGGCTCATGGGCTGGAAAAAAAGGAAAGAGATCCCAAAGGAGGAACATTCTATTAAGCGGTAGGGAGGTGGGGGAGACACAGGCACAGCAGGGTAGGTAGGGAGGAGGGGGAGACATAGGCAAAGCAGGGTTGGATATCAAATACCAGGGACGTGTGCCTCAGTCGCTGGTCTGTATACCAGTGCCAATGCCCATTCCTTTTGTGTAAGAAGCCAGTAGACAACAACATGAAGGAAACCAATATCATTTTCATGGATAGACCTAAAGAAAGATATGAAAACAATCACTGGAGAAAAAATATTAGTGAGATTTTGGCTGCTATTTTCAATTTGTTATGAAATCTATACCTAGTCTAAACATTATGCTAATTTTGTTATGTAATACTTAGATAATATGATCAAAACCAGTCAATTGTAAATAGGGAAAAAAGTGCAGCAAAGAAAAATGACTGTGAATTGCTTAGAAGTAGTCTGCATTGGTCTGATGAGCGGTCCATTCTTCTTACACACGTATTTTAGTCAAATTATCCTTTCAGCAATTTTCGGGCCCGCTTTTCATCTCGTGTCAACCTCTGCATTAATCCCTCAACTTTGAACTGACTTTTTTTTCAGAATTATTGTTTCTCTTTAGTTTCTGTTCCTGTTTTTTTTTTTTTTTTTAGCATGCTAACCCCTCGCACAGGCCTCTTCACATGCTAACGTATTAGCCGTGTTGCCAGTGTTACAAATATCTCAGGGCTAGCCGAGCCCCCCTTACCACCCACAACCTTTATCTCCTTGCCAAATCTGCCAATTACAATAAGAGCTTGCTCTGAATCAGGTTTCACTTGCCGTTTAGTGTTTGTGAGTCGCCCCCCCCCCCCCCCCCCCCCCACTAGCTCTGTGATGCTAAAGAGAGGTGCACTTCCCTGACGCTGTTCTTTTTTTCCTGGTTGTCTTTTTTTGTTCTGGTTTTGTTTCTACCTCATCTCCAGTTCGATTCATTCCGCCAGGGACTACTGTTCTGAGTGGGCGGTGCAGGAGGGAGAACAAGGGAGATGCTATGGGTCGGATCAATTATCTGACACAGGTGTTTAGAGCTACTGTTTTATCCCTACTTCTCACACCAGTGCATATCTCATCTTTGTCGGGCCATACACTCAAAGTGGAGGGAGAGGCAGTTAGGTAATGTGCAGAATGTCATTAGTATTCTCAAAGCAGCACATGGAACACTGGGTTTGGAAAACGAGGACGTGTCAACACTGAATAGCAATTTAGATAAACCTTATCTTGGTGGAGTGATCGTAACCTATTCACGACGACGTGAGCATAACAAGCGCTACAAATCCTGGTACATTTCTGCAGCTTTTAAAGGGGGCTTGAACCAAATAATGCTGTGTATCTACGGAAAATGGTTTTACGGACAACCTTGGTCTACCATCTCTCATTCCTAGTACTTAATTACTCAACAAGTGGTGCAGTGGTCTAAGACACTGCACTTCAGTGCTAGAGGCGTCACCACAGACAACCTGGTTCGAATGCGGACTATCACAACCGGCCATGATTGGGAGTCCCACAATTGGCCCAGCGTCCTCCGAGTTTGACCTGTGTAGACCGTCATTGTAAATAAGAATTTGTTCATAACTGACTTGCCTAGTTAAATAAAGGTTAAATAAAATAAATACAGGGCTATAAGATCAGTGTATAATGATCATCATACCACAATCCCAAAAAATAATGATGAATGTGCTTACTTTTCTTAAATAGAGGAAATTGGTTGCATGTATGCTCAAAGACTGTGGGATCTGTGTACATTCGCTTAATGGAAATCATTGAATTCTGTGTACAATCTCTTAAGTCACTGTATACTCTGCACTTACAAATCGGCCTCCATTTCCTGGTATCCCCACAATGTAGCCATGACTCCGCACAAAGCGCTTAGGCCTGGCAGGGGAGCTCACCGAGAGAATATTTATGTTTTGACAAATAAGAGATAATGTATTCAAATAATTTCAAATAAATATTGATTTCCATCACAGGTAAAATGTATTTGTGATATGAACTTACAGCGAAGACTTATAGCGTTCAATCTGAGAACATTACAGAATTCTTGACCTATTCCACTCAAAACAAGGATTGTTTCACAGCCGGACTGCAATCCAAAGAAGTGTTTCGTATTGGATTTCTTCAAACATTTGGTCCCATATTCGGTTTCTAAAAATACTCCATCAACAGGCTCTGCATTTCAGGAATCACAGCAGCAAGTACTCCTGTTGCAATGTTCAATCATTTAAACATTTATTTTTTTAAGAAAACACTCAATTTTTGCCATAGCCCTCACTGGCTTTCATGCGATTTAAACGTGAGCTTGTCAGAGGTGTTGGACTAGACGGCAGTTGCTTTCCATTGGAGCGCTGCAATTGGTTGCCAAACATTCTGGGGCGGGGCTTAGCAAACTTTTTACTACTTTAATGCAGAAGTGAATTTTTCCCAATACTTTTTGTTCCACTCCAGACTTCTTGTATTTTTATACTTCTTCATACTGCCGCACTAGGTATCATGTATCTGTCTTTTGGGTATTTTCGTTCTGGCATTTTGCACCTGCCCTGTGTTTTTTTGCACCTGCTTGACGAAGAAATGCCTACCTACCTACCTACCTACCTACCTAATTTCTAAATGGTTTCCTCAATTTGGATGAAAAGACCCTCAAATTAAAGCTGATAGTCTGCACTTTAACCTCAGTCATTGCATCATTTCAAATCCAAAGTGCTGGAGTACATAGCCAAAACAACCAAAAAGGTGTCACTGTCCCAATACTTTTGGCACTCATTGTATATAGAGGTCTAGATTCTTACCTCTGGGACATGATCTTATAGGCATCTGGCAGGTAGCAGCGTGTATTCTCCATCTGCGCCGGGTCGGCGTCACAGATCTTGTCATCGGTGCGGCCGTAGTTGGCACTCTCAATCATGATGACGTCGGTGCCCGGGCAGCGCAGCTCGATGGGGTAGCTCTCACACGACAGCTCCCTCCTCACCACCGCCATGGGGATGGGAGCTCGACTGAAGGCTGTGGGGACACAGAGAAAGAAATAACGTCTGAGAACCCAGCGTAAAAGTGGGTATATTCACTGTGTGTGAATCAAAGGTCAGACATTGGGAGGGAGGGAGGGAGGCTGACAGTGCCCGGGTTGCGGGTGGGAGGCACAATAACATGGCTGCAGGTTGTGTAAGAGGGAGAGATATGGTGAAAGCTCAAAGATCAAGAGGTCAAAGAGAAGGACTAGGTGGGGAGCATGTTAGTTGTGTTCATGACAATCCAACCAGTAAGATACCGAGAAATTAAAGGCAGAGAGAGAGAGTAAAAGAGACTAAGAGCGAGAAAGAGTTGTTTTAATGAATGAAAAAGATCCATCATGCACAAAGCAGGTGATCAATTAACACATTAATCATGATGTCGTTATTCAATTAGAGCTGAGCGAGGTGGCCACGCCTACTTAACAGGGAAAGGTGATGATTGGGTCAAAGAGGGGCTAACTGCTAGCGCTCTGGCAGTATAGTCATTGTTTACCACAGGCAGCCAAATGGCAGGAGACCAGGAGACCAGAGCCTGCGGTTTGTCCAGCCGTTTCTGCTTTGAGAGGAGACTCCAGGGTTTTGGTGTTTACAGTGGGAATGAAAAAATTAGTGGGAAATGTAAACGTTGAGATGAGAGATCGCAGGGGACCGTGACAGTTATGGATTTTCATAAACACCCGTTAACAGAAGTGTCTGTGTTGCAGCGCCAACACTGGACAATGTGTACTGCACTGAAAACATTTATCATGGGCTGGAATGGAGATAGACAGCCAGGAAGTGTGAGAGCCATTTACCTTGTGTGTTTTTGCCTGTGTGACTGTATGCCCTTGTGAAGATCTCTCCCCCACATAGCTTCCAGTAAATTCCACTCCAATCCGAGCAGATATTAACAATCTAAAAGTTCCCGCCCAAAATGTAACCTTATCTTCCTACATAGCGCACTCTTATAGAAAAGGGCCCATAGCGGTCTGGTCAAAAGTAGTAAACTATGTTGGGAATAGGGTGCCATTTAGAACGCAGTCTGTATCAGTGATGGTGCCTTAGTTGCTCGAAGCCAGTTGTCATTGAAAAAATGTCCCCCGGTTTAAGGAATGAAAGATATCAATTATCTCCTACTTGATGGAAGGTTCTCTCTCTCTCTCTCTCTCTCTCCCTGAAAACAAGTGATCTGGATCTTATTACATTTCTACTTTTAATTAAAGGAGAGAACAAAAAGCTTATTTCTCTAAAATGTTGTGCACAAATTTGTCTACATCACTGTTAATGAGAATTTATCTTTTGTCAAGATAATCCATCCACCTGACAGGTGTGGCATATCAAGAAGCTGATTAAACATCATGATCATTACACAGGTGCACCTTGTGCTGGGGACAATAAAAGGCCACTCAAAAAAGGCCACAGATGTCTCAAGTTGAGGGAGCGTGCAATTTGCATGCAGGAATGTCCACCAGCGCTGTTGCCAGAGAAGTAAATGCTTATTTCTCTACCATAAGCCGCCTCCAATGTCATTTTAGAGAATTTAGCAGTATGTCCAACCGGCCTCACAACAACAGACCACATGTATGGCGTTGTGTGGGCGAGCGGTTTGCTGATGCCAACATTGTGAACAGAGTGCCTCATAGTGGCGGTGGGGTTATGGTATGGGCAGACATAAGCGACAGACAATGAACACAATAACATTATATCGATGGCAATTTGAATGCACAGAAATACTGTGACAAGATCCTGAAGCCCATTTCTTTTAAGGTATCGGTGACCAACAGATGCATATCTGTATTCCCAGTCATGTGAAATCCATTTATTAGGGCCTAAAGAATGTATTTCAATTGACTGATTGAAAATTGACTTTGAAATTGTTGCATGTTGCATTTACATTTTTGTTCAGTATAGAATACTTGAAGCAAGCACCACAATGAAATAAGTCCCATTTATATGGAGAGGATGATGCCATCCATCATGTAAAACAATAAATACAGCAAATGTGGTCCAAAATTATGATGGCACAGTGTTTTTACAGTTCCATCCAGATGGCACAGTGTTTTTACAGTTCTATCCAGATTGTACAGTGTTTTTACAGTTCTATCCAGATGGCACAGTGTTTTTACAGTTCTATCCAGATGGCACAGTGTTTTTACAGTTCTATCCGGATGGCACAGTTTTTTTACAGTTCTATCCAGAAGGCACAGTTTTTTTACAGTTCTATCCAGATGGCACAGTGTTTTTACAGTTCTATCCAAAAAGGCACAATCACAGCCCATCACATGGATGGTTACCATAGACACGTTGCACTGAGAATTGCAAAATACTTACCACCCCTTATAATAAAGTCCCAAACTGAATTTAAAAAGACTTTGTCTCCACGATCCCTGAAATCAATACATTATTTCATTTTTAGCTTATTTATTCCACATTCTGTTTCATATTACTCTCTTGCTATGGAGTAGATCATTCTCAAATGTGACGCCACATCAGTTTATAAGCAGATATGAGTTCTATTGAACTGTGCTTTGCTGAATAGCTTGCTTAAACATGAGTATTATTGATCTATTTCAATTCACTGGGCAGTGGGTAAAGTGTGGTAGTTATTCTAGAAGGCAAGAGGAACAAATGAATCTTTGTCGCATTTTAAGCAACACAGTGTGCCATCCTAGGTTGTTTGAAATCACAGCAATTCATAGTAGGATATTTATGTTTCTCACAAGTTATGGTATGGCAGGCATGGTTAATAACAAGTGCATCACTGGTAACACTTCTATATATGGTGTATACACACATAACTGTAGTCTCAAACATCATGACATACAGTGCATTCGGAAAGTATTCAGACCCCTTCCCTTTTTCCACATTTTGTTACGTTACAGCCTTAGGGTTTCCATGTTATACTCAAAGATGGGAGTTGAAACTAATATAGCTAACTATAACCTATGCTATCTATGCTACGCAAACTATGCTATGCTAAGTCAACATGAAAGGATACAAGAGGCACCAGCATACACTTGAAAGTCTTCTCTGATTACTTTGATTTAATTATTTGGTTTAAATAGGTCTGAATAAGAAATTGGGATATTTGTTTTTTCAAACTGTTGATCAGGGGTGAAAGTAGATTTAATTTCTTCCCAGTACAAAAATGTAATTCTAATCATATAATTACATGTAGAATCCCTATTCATTTTGATGTCTTCATCTGATTCAATCATGTCAAAAGGCTACTGTAAACCTTGCTACCTACGCATGTTTATCCACTCTAAAGTAATTCCCGCATCCATATAGTGCCAATTTATTAAAAATTAAAAACAGAAATATCACATTAACATAAGTATTCAGACCCTTTACTCAGAACTTTGTTGAAGAACCTTTGGCAGCGATTACAGCATCAAGTCTTCTTGGGTATGACGCTACAACCTTAGCACACCTGAATTTGGGACTTTTACTGAGGAGTGGCTTCCGTCTGGCCACTCTACCATAAAGCCTAATTGGTGGAGTGCTGCAGAGATGGTTTTCCTTCTGGAAGGTTCTTCCATCTCCACAGAGGAACTCTAGAGCTCTGTCAGAGTGACCATCGGGTTCTTGTTCACCTCCCTGACCAAGGCCCTTCTCCCCCTATTGCTCAGTTTGGCCAGGCGGCCAGCTCTAGGAAGAGTCTTGGTTGTTCCAAACTTCTTTCATTTAAGAATGATGGAGGCCACTGTGTTCGTAGGGATCTTCAATGTTACAAAATTGTTTTGGTACCCTTCCCTAGATCTTTGCCTCGACACAATCCTGTCTCAGAGCTCTACGGACAATTCATTCGACATCATGACCTTTCCAAATCATGTCCAATCAATTGAATTTACCACAAGTTGTCCAATCAAGTTGTAGAAACATCTCAAGGATGATAAATAAAAACAGGATGCAATTTTGAGTCTCACAGCAAAGGGTCTGAATACTTTATGTAAATAAGGTATTCCTGTTTTTATTCTTAATATACTTGCCAATATATATTTTTTTTACTGTTTTCGCTTTGTCATTGTGGGTTATTTTTAATCCATTTTAGAATAAGGCTGTAACGTTACAAAATGTGGAAAAAGTCAAGGGGTCTGAATACTTTCCGAATGCACTGTACTACCCTGATTGTCCATTGACAACTGATTGCATGACATTAACACTCTTTGAGGATCTTAAAACAGGACTCTCACTACAACCTGAAGTCAAGGTTCATATTTTCAGCCCAAGTTCTCAGAATATTAGTAAAGTGATATCTTCCTCCCAAATATTAAAACAAGGAGGAAACAAATGAATAAAAAGCTATTCAGGAGCCAGATTCCCTAATTGACTAATGTAAGCAAGTAACCAAACGCCCAAAAAAGGCTTGAGTTACTGAAGTAGTTAACAATTCTATTGTAATTGCATTTGTACCCGGAGGTGGCGATGGATAGGGCTCAGATTCCCTGTGTACCAACACCAGCATCCTGCCTGTGTGCTATCTAAGGCCAGACATCCACCTACAGCTAAAAAGCAAGATGGAGTCTCATTGAAAGTCCTTCCTGATATCTAAGCTCTCAGTTCTATTCTGTTCCACTTTCTTTAATCTTTGAGGAATATTCTGCTGTAGTTTTATTCCTGCTCTTGAGAATTTCGCAGGATAAATCTCTTGATGAGCGCTCTGCTGAATACACAGAATTGGGAGAACTCGCTTGATAAAACATTGAAGTCAAATCACCTTTTGGCTAAAGTCAAGAAAGATATCTTTACTTGAACTTGTCTAAAAGTGTTAATTCACCCAGTGAATCTACAGAGAAGAGCGAGTCATTTCTACAGACATGACATCATTCACAAATTAATATTTAAAGCAACGCAATTACTCACCAAAAAGGGAATTCTAAAGGTCATTGGAAATAATGGTTCAGGGGAAAATATCGCTCTTTCCCAAGCTTTCTAATCACTCAGAGAGTCTGCAAATTGAAAACCAAAAGATGAGTTTGATTGCAGGTCTTGAATGTGGATTTCCTTATGTACTGGGGGTAAATTGCATGTCCTCAAGAGGGCTTGCATGTAGAGTGGCACTGAGGCCCTGGGGTCATTGAAAAACAGCCCAGACCCTCTTCCCTCCTTCCGAGACACCCGGGCACTTCAGGTCAGACAAAGCTAACTAGCAATGACATTTAAAAGTCATAATTAATACCAAAACAGGCCCTCGGGGTACGCATTTCAGTTAATCTCCAAGAAAAAGAAAAATTGTTAGATTGAAGGGGAGCCAACGACTGCAGACATTAAGATTAGAGAGCTTGTTTGTGTAAATGGCAGACATAATGGAGATAAACACATGTCTGGTACGATTCGAAGGGTCCACTGTCAACCAGTTTCCGACAGAACACAGTTGATGATGATTTGAGATAAATATGCCATCTCAAATCAAGCCTGGATTGGGAAATATGCCAAATAAAATCCTCAGTATGAAAAGTTGAGCTAATATTATGAAGTGATACAGTATTTTGTCTCGGGAGGCAGCTTGTTTCCGGCTGCAAACTACAAAAACCAAAACAGAGGGCGGACAATTCAAATGAGCTCTGATTGAATTTAATTAATGAGGGATAGAGAGATGGAGGAAGGGAAAGATGGATGGAGGGAGGGATGGAGAGAGAGAAGGGCTGATTCAACACATCAAATGTCTGTCTCTCTTCCCCACGTATCTGAATCTGCTCTGCCCACAAAACGGGTGATTAATTAGCGCATGAATCATTATGTCTTTATTCGATTAGAGCAGAGGGAGGCAGCCACGCCCACTTGCGCTTTATGGTGAATGAGATCGTGTCACCTATGTCAACCCGAGACGGTTTGAGGAAATGGAGGATAGACCTACTTTAGAAGTTGCTCTGAAACGGTTTTTCATTTTTCCATAAAGAACAAAGAATTGTTCGTTTTTAAGTTAGAACATAATGAGTAAATTAAGTTTAGATATATCCCCAGGCAATCCAAATCTAAGGGCCCTACTCAATCAAAAATGATAAGGAGACTATTATAAACCAAGACAATGTGTAAGATGTGCTTTTAAATTAATGTAGTCAATTAAATAATGTGACATGTAGACATTTAATCAAATACTTTGCAATGCAGAAAGATGTCATCGTTTTCTATTATTTATTTTCAGAAAACTCCAATTATGGGTTCTGATTCCATTGGACCCTTGATGTGTCTGAAATAAATCACATGAAATGCCTGTCATCGAAGACTGCACACCAAATGAAACATGGATAGCTATCCAGTTCCAGGTGTTCTTCAGTGGATCCTAGATTGACAGGCCCTTGAAATCATACAAATTGTTGGCTTTTGGAGGTTCAACCGGCACTGTGGTTTTAGTGTAATTAGCAATTAGCATGAAAAAAGCTGGGTCTGAAGACCCATTCTGCTTGCCAGTGGAAACAGGCCATTTGTTTTGTTCCCTCTCTTCTTCATCCACACACATCTTCCAACGCCTGGCAACACACCAAGCTCGCCAGTATAGGGGAGGCGAGTTACGCTTGACAGAGCTAGCGACAAACTAACACATGTGCCTCACCTGTCAATCTAGCAGTCAGCCATGCCGAGGGAGGAAATTTGCTCTTTTTGCGTCAGTGAATTAATGAATTTGCCCCAAGGTGAGATACAGGGGAACAAAATCAGCTTTGTCAAAAGCAGAGACTACATCAATTGTCTGGGTAACAACTTAACCTTGCTAGCTCGCTAGTTCTTGCCTGAAAGGGAAAGGGGGATACTAGTCAGATGTACAACTGAATGCTTTCAACTGAAATGTGTCTTCCACATTTAACCCAACCCCTCTGAATCAGAGAGGTGCGGGAGGCTGCCTTAATCGACATCCACGTCTTCGGTGCCCATGGAACAGTGGGTATTACTGTCTTGTTCAGGGGCAGAACGACAGATTTTTACCTTGTCAGCTAAGGGATTCGATCCAGCAACTTTTTGGTTACTAACCCAACACTCCTATCCTCCAGGCCACCTGCCGCCCACTTGTAATGTTAACGTGGGAGCAGATACTGTATATTTCTACATTTACAGTGACAAAATCAAGGTTATCCATTCCATTTTGAAAAGGTAAGTCCCTACGCTAACTGCCATAAGCATTTATGGTTTTGGGTGGGTTGGTGTGGATGCTGGTGGGAGTAAAGGGGCCGTTCACAGTTTTTTTTTTTACTTCAAATGAATCATCCCATTTCACAATTTGTAGACACTGGTAGAGTGGTGGCCAGCCCATTAGGGTGTTAGTGGCGGCACCCCACTTGTGATTGGTGAATTTTATTTTGCCAATCAGCGGCCGCCACTACACTGGTATGGTGCAGGAGATGATGAATAAGAGGTTAGAAAGTGGCCCCTTTAAATTAATGCCATTGGACTTTCCATCCAACAAGGGCTTAATTTAATTAAACACTACTCAATTCATTAAGTGCTGAGCTGTAGCAGACCTAAAAATAAGAAGATGAAAAAAGGAGGATGTTGCTCTTCTGGGTGTTCAGAGCTCGATAGTCCACTTCAATAAGCAAATTATAGTTAACTATGTGGAGGTCAATTTCTCTTCAGCTCAAGGAATTTCTGGGATAATTCAGAGTGCGGTTCAATGACTTCATTATTCTCATTGAAAATTCACGTTTGACAAATTCCTTGTCGAACTGAAATTGACCCCATCACTAATACACTGAAACAAACACTTACATTTGAATCTTAATATCCAAAAATAGACTGAAAATAAAAAAATATATAGATTTCCATTTCTATTCTCTACATGTAAACTCAGTTGAATAATATGTTCGAACCGCAGACTTTGTCAGAAGGTCCCGGTTCACTTCCAGAGGACAGCCTACGGAGTTGGCGGCTGCTGCTGTGGTGGCTGCTCGCAAGAAAGAAAGACAGAGCGAGAGAGAGAGAGAGCGAGAGGGCGAGGGCGAGGGTGAGAGGGCGAGGGTGAGGGAGAAGGAGGGAGAGAGAAGGCGGGAGAGAGAGGGAGAGAGAAGGAGGGAGAGAGAGGGAGGGAGAGAGAGGGAGAGAGGAGGGGGAGAGAGCGAGAGCGAGAGCGAAAGAGCGAAAAAGCGAGAGAGAAGGAGGGAGAGAGAGAAAGTTGGGCTTTGTTCTGCTACCCGTCTCATTGACATTGTTTGTCTATTTCCTCTCCTGTCATCCTCTCCCCCCTCTTCCCCTGGCTGCAACCACCCCCTCAGGCTTCTGTGTCGCTCTGGGGACATTATGGGCCAAAACTAACACCGTCTCGTTCCGCTCAAACCACCCGGACACACACACACTAATTGACACACACACACACACACAAGCCTCCGCAGAGTTGGCATGACTCAACCTGCCCTAGCCGCGACACCAAGTTTAATTGAGGTAAAAAAATAAAAATAAAAAATACGCTTTCCCTGCATGAGGGGGAGAAGAAACAGGTTTTTCTCACATGGACCACAGCCGCAGACATCGGCAGGTTAGAGCGGTTAGAGCATTGGGCCAGTAAACCAAAGGTCCCTAGTTTGAATCTCTGAGCCGACAAGGTGAAACAAAATTCTGCCAATGTGCTCTTGAGCGAGTCACTTAACCCTAATTGCTCAATGGCAGACACTGGTCGTGACCCCACTCTCTGATGGGGGTCTCAGGGGGAGTTGGAATATGCAAAAACACATTTCCAATTCACACATGCGTATACACACACTTGTACACGTGTGAAATAGGACTAATATAAGCACCCACCAAATGATTATTACTATTATGGAACAGCAACACCTGACTGCACACAGGATGTAACTACATTTAGCCATGTGAAATGAGACAGTAAGACGCACCCGTGTCTCACAGTAAGACTCACTACACAGTCCTTCTACATTTCTTCTGCCATTTAAGACAAGAAAGCTATGTTGTCTGTATCCATCTACAGTGAAAGTTCCATGACTGGATGACTAAGGGAAGTGAATCTAAATACCATTCAACCTGACCTTAGACCTGTTTTATACAATCTAGGCGTTAGGCCTATCCTAACCCTGAAAAGTTTGGGGAGTTTTTCCCTAACAAAGCGTTCACGAAAATCCACTGTATGTTGTAATAAATAGGAAAACCTGCAATGTTCCAGTCTGAAAGGCATCCAAGCCTCCAGTTAATTGCATCAACTGTGCTTTTGTGAGCATAGACGGCGTAAACAAAGCATAACGCATGCCAATGATGTCACCCTCCTGCTGACAATCACCCTGGATAATAGTCTCTTTAGCCACAATATGATGTGGATTGCCAATGCAGTGTATTCGAGACTACATCGGTGTGTGAGAATCCAATCGGGTCATGTTTGTCAATGGAAACCACAACCTCATAAACTAACAGTGGAAGGCACTTAATCTGTTATGACCCCAATCAGTTGACACTGAGAATAAACTATCCTACGCTCGCTCACACTGACTCCATCCCAAACGGTGCCCTATTCATATGTAGTGCCCACAGGGCTCTGGTCAAAAGTAGTGCAGTATATAGGGAACAGGGTGTCATTTAGGATGCACCCTCTTTCACTCTCCGTCACACGGATTGTATATTGTATATTCAACAGCAGCAGCCATGGATCAGACAGGGACTAGGAGAAAGGAGTCGTTTTCAGAAGCAAAAGGAATAATAACGGATTATGCATTTGACATAAAGCCCATATTGGCTCGGGATGAGAACCTTGTTGCGCTTGTTATGATCTTGTAGACGCTGCATGTGTTTGAGAAATGTGGTTTTGTTTTTGAGTTGGTTTTTGAGGAAAAGAGGAATCTTTAATTTTGTCTTGCTCTGCTGTTTATATCGTGAAAAGTCGCCTAGGCAACAAAGCTCACAACTGACGTATCCTCATTTGACTTCAGATTCATCAGTCTCCATCCCGTCAGACATAAACATACTACATTTATTACATTTATTTATACATTTATTGAAGCTTCCTGCAAATAATGTACAGTAGCCTCCATGATAAGCTTAGGTCATTTATGTATTCCAAATTCTATAATCTTTCTGTCTAACGTCATTTTTTCTGCACTTTAATATCCGAGGGGTAAAAAGCATGAACTAATACCGATTATGGCTCCAAGCAGTTATGTATACTTTTTTTTATTGGGCGCAGGGGAGGGAAGTGCATTTTTTCCTTGGTATACATTCCCCATTCTGCAGGCTTTACTATATAATTTATTTCATATAGCCGCATTTCCTCATCTGCTTGCATGCGCCTCCCCTATAAGGTATTTTGGTTCTTGCCTTATGCACTATGCTTTTCTTTGACTTACTATACAGTCAACTCTATCCTGCCCTCTATCCACAGTGACAATAGTGGTAGGTGGATAGTTTGTCCAGATCTGCAATAGGTTAACTAGCAATCATACCACACATTAATACTTCATTATAATCTGCACCAATTATCTTTATAAAGCCACAAGAACATAGAATAGCTGAGTGGAGAGGCCAGGTGTGTCATTATGCATGAAAGAACAGTGAAGGCATGAGACAAGCAGCTCAAAAGGTTCCCCTATCAATGATGTGCTTCTCCATTGTAGTAGTTAGGGTTCAGTTAAAGTGTGGTGAATCGAATTATGGGAATGAAAATAATAATTTGTGAATCGTAAACAGTAAAAGGAAAAAATTTATGTCGGTGCAAAATTATTTTTGTATATACTTTGAGTTGATTTGGATATTCAGTTTATGGGACATTGTAAATCAATAGATGCTAGGAGTCAGCATGAAGTAAACACTTCTAAAAGGTAATAAACATAGCCTATTGGCTCTATAAAATCCATGACGCATGCTGAAACACTCATTTTCAATGTTTTTCCACAAAAACCTTCCCAATTAAATGTTGACTGCAAAGTAGGCCTATCTGGCAGAATTACTTTATGAAGATTTGTATCAAATCGGGTGCACATTTGTTTTGCATACTCCGCCATCACATGTGCAGTACAAAAACCTGACAGAAACACCGCTAGTCTAACAAATGTACTGTGACTAAAACTCGGCTGGGAGATGCTTTCAATGGTGCTCTCCAACACCTGATGCAAATATAGTGAATTTGGGGGATACCCTGACTGGGACTCAAGCCCTGGTCCCTGTGACTGTCATTCCAAAACCATTATACTGTCACAATCCTCACTACATGAGCCACAATTCCTACCAAGTGGGTTAACTCTATTGGCACAATGCATAAGGTGATTGCCTTTCACGTCAGTGACCCAGTTTGCTACACTGGTGTCAGAAGTTGGATGACGCCCGTGCAGCCATCGTAACGCATGGCTTGGACATGCTATGGGGCCTTACTGCCCAGTGTCAGAAAGCTCTGTATCAGTCGCAGGTCATGGGTCCTCCAACAGGATAATGACCCAAAACATACAGCTAAAAGCACCCAAGAATGGATAAGAACAAAACATTGGACTATTCTGAAGTGGCCTATGAGTCCTGATCTGAATCCTATCAAACATCTATGTAAAGAGCTGAAACTTGCAGTCTGGAGAAGGCACCCATCAAACCTGAGACAGCTGGAGCAGTTTGCTCAGGAAAAGTGATACAAACTACCTGTTAACAGCTACAGAAAACGTTTGATTGCAGTGATTGCCTCTAAAGGTTGTGCAACAAAATATTAAGTTAAGTGTCCCATCATTTTTGTCAATGGCCATTTATTTGTTTGATTATTTACAATATTATGTTGAATAAAAAATCAAAAGCAAAGTCTGATTTCTATTAAATAAGGAACAAACAATGGTGGATGCCAATTACTTTTCTCAGTTTCAAGTTATTTCAGAGGAAATTGTGCATCCTTCATTTTTTGTGGAGGGTACCAACACATTGAGCACGTCTGTATAGTGTAGCCCAGTTATTAATGCACGTTCTGCCTCCTTTCCGAGGTTATTGCTCAACTTAGAACCTAATGCTTATATATTGCCAAAATATTTATCATTTTACTTTTAATATGTATTACCTTGTGTGGCATAAACACAACCAGTCACGTTTTAATATGATTAGGCTACTTCAAAAGTCTCCTGTAGGCTACCTACGCACATTCCATTAATGGAAAGAGATATTTGTTACAAAAAAACAAACCTTTATTGACATTCGGAGATCATCAAGCCAAGCCATTGACACGGAGTCGGGATGGATGTATTATTTGATTGTGGTGTTGAAAACGCAAACCATGATGAAGCACTCAAAGTCGGTATGCAGTTATTCCTTGCTTATTGGTTGTGTATAGGGCTTTGGCACAGAAAGCTGTTGGTGGAAAATCATTGCATATATTTTATATAATTATAAATATAGCATAAACATTTTGAAAATCGGATTTGCCCCTAGCTGATCATTGTCTGAAGCCGGCTCTGGTCTGACTGCCACAAAAGGTTGCTAAAATGGTCAAGTCAAAATCCATGTTTATAAACACAGGGTTGCTCCAGTTATTGTTATTTGTGGTGGTAATAATTGTTTTTTACGCCCGGGTGATGTAGTAATGGGGGTAGGACAGGATACCCATATACTACATGGAAGATGCTAGCATAGCTTTCATAAAGTAGACTACGTGCAGAGTGGCACCATTCATGCCACATTAGTGAAAACGTATGGGGGTCTATTTCCCTCCCTCCAATATGTGACCCGTTTCAGGAAACTAGGAGTATGTCGCAAGTCACGACTTCACAGGAGAGCCATTTGAAAGTTATTTTATCACAATGCGTTTTTTGGGCAGAAGTGCCTTCTGGAACATGTGAACTTTCATGTGCCTTAATAACAAACTTGTATGCCATCTGTACATACGAATAAAACTGTTAAATTACGAGCCTTGTTGGTTAAGCCACAGAAAAAGACAGCAACCTTCCCACTAGCCATGATTGGCTGAGATAATGAGTGGGCTGGACATTCCAAGAGAGGAGTTCGGATTGGCCTGCCATATAGAAGGCTTCTGTCTATTTGAGCTGGTCAGTGTGTGTTGGTAATCCTGTTGAACGCAACTGTTGCTCTCCACTTTCTGGAGGATCGACTTTTGAAATCAGTGGAATTAGAGTATGATAGCTAAAGAGATGGAGAAAACAAATTACATCTTCAAACTAAGGGTAACCGTGGCATGGCATCTGTGACAGGGAGACGCGTCCATCATGCAAGATTATGTATATGGGGAAGATAGTCTAGCTAGCTACATTTTCAGATATTACATGTTTCTAATTTTAAAGTGTTTTCATTTCAAGCTAAAGTGTACTGTTAGCAAGCTAACGTTAGATGGCTGTCTCCCTAGCTAACGTTACGTGTATGACGTTATTATTTGTATCCCAGAACCGTTTACTTTGCTAGTTAGAGCCTAATGTTCGCTAGCTAGCATTGAACCTGGTTGGTTAGCTCGCAGCAGATTCATGCAGGGTAGTAACGACATGATTTGGCACTATGTTCATTGTTGATTAACTAGCTAACGTTAGCTGGCCAGCAGAGCTGGTTAGGCTGTTTTCATGTTATCCAGAGATAAACAAACCTGAGGTAAACAAATCATCGGACAGAGCGTCAAGTGTGCGCTCTGAACACTACGACAGCAAAACGCTACCTTAAGAGGGTGTGAACGAGGCTGAATGGGTGTAGACAAAGAAGAGTTCTTCACTAGATACCAAAACATTCAAAGAACATTTTCTCAGAAGTGAGTTTACAAGTTTATCAACTTTCAAAGCAGAATCACTTTCCCATTGTTCCTCATAAATTCAGGGTATGATATAGCAGTTTGTAGCTCTGTCTCCACTTTTATCCAATGTCAAAAAAACTGCATTTCAAATTTTGCTACATAAAACCAAATCCAGGTGGTGAGTCACATATATAAAACGAGGTGAGGAGAGAAAGAGGAGAGAAAAAGGAGGAGAGGAGGGGGTGGTGGAGGCGGCAACTCGTCGATACCTAGCTCTTCGACCGCCCACAGAGAGCAGGTCATCTTATTGAGAATGCATGCCTCGGTGCACGCAAATGGTGTGGCATTGCTTCCATTAGCTTGGGTGGCTACGCTACATCTGCAATAGCATCAGCACTCAGTGAACCCTCTATGATTCCTTTTGGCTTCCCATGTTTAAAATGGAAGCAATCACACACAAGGCTATTATGTGAAGACAAAAGGCGGGACTTTGAATACGCATGGAAAGGGATGTCGCCCTCCACGTTTGTGAAAAGAACCGCAACGTGAAAATGTTTGGAATTTTGGACGACCGTCAGACGTACACAATAGGCATGAAATTGTACCCAGAGCCACGCCACCTATAGCTCTCGATACAATATAATTAATGAACACTTGAACCTAAATACAGTATATAACATTGTAAAAAAAATGTTATAAAAAATATATACGAAAAGCAACACTAACCCATGTAAAATGTCTCCACACTTAATATGAGCCCTTACTCAACGATGAGCAGAGTACACAGTCTGCCACAATGGTTGATGCTGCACTGCAGAGTATCATCCTTCTCTACCGTTTTCACTGCTCGTTCCAGCCCATGTCACGAAGCAGAAAGGACTGCATTATCACAGTGAAAAAGGATCCCCTTCAAGTCCCCTACGCCACTGAACAAGGGCCAGTGATCAGGGTGTATGTGTGTGTGGTTGTGTGTGTGTGTGTGTGTGTGTGTGTGTGTGTGTGTGTGTGTGTGTGTGTGTGTGTGTGTGTGTGTGTGTGTGTGTGTGTGTGT
The DNA here is from genome assembly GCA_023634145.1 of Thymallus thymallus. Lineage (NCBI taxonomy): Eukaryota > Metazoa > Chordata > Actinopteri > Salmoniformes > Salmonidae > Thymallus > Thymallus thymallus. The sequence continues at coordinate 11,829,163 of CM042423.1, forward strand.
GTGTGTGTGTGTGTGTGTGGGAGAGAGGGGGGCACCACTGGGGAATGTGCACCTGCAATGTTTCTCACTTGACACAGTCAGTCTTTTGTGGGGTCCCTCCATGTCCCATCTATCTCCAGGGAAATCTCAGTGGTTTCCCAGGGAGAAAATAATTATAGAACCCCTAAAGCCAGCTCTTAAATCTGGACTCCTCTCAGTTTGGACTATCCTGACATTCAAGAGACGACATAATACAGGGGCTATATTTATCAAGCTTCTCAGAGTAGTAGTACTGATCTAGCATAAGTTTAGCCTTTTAGATCCTAATTAATCTGTTTATTATTGACAAGGATAAAGACTGGATGCAGTAAGAGGGAAGTTGTTATACATCAAATATAGCACACAAAAAGTCAAAAACGACTACAACTGACACCTCGACTACAACTGACACCTAAAATGTAATAACTTGTTCAGGAACATCTCCAAAGTAAATACATAAAAATGATGCCTTAGGAAAGATGCCGGACGTCCAAGCACTTCATTGATTGCCGTCTTATCTTCCCTGATGTGTACTGTACAGTAACCCAGTGTGTGCAGTAAAAGGTGGGAGATGATGGTCGGTGGGGGAGGAAAAGCATTCATTCCTATCATGTCTCCCTACTCCCACAGACATGCAGCTAACAGCCTTAAGCTGGGCCCTGGGTGGACTTAGGGGAGGAAAGTGGGAGGTGACTTCACAGGGTGATCCATCAATGGCTAAATTGACAATCTCTCCAGGGGCCTGACAACTCCGTATGGGATTGAGGGCAAGCTGTGACCTCAAAGACTGAGGGGAGGGGGGTTATGGGGGAGTGTGTGTATGTGAGGGGTAGGGTGGGAGTATGTGTGTGATGTCGAGGAAGTGTGCCCCTTGAAGATACCACTCTTCCATTCAAGAAGTACAAAGATAGCCTGAAATCGGCTTGATCCTGACATTGTTTTAAACAAAATGTAGGAGGGAGACGGGCCTCCCTCTCTTTTTTCCACCAGCACAACTAATAAGGAAATCGAACGGGCCGGTTAGGACTGTTATATTATCAAATCGATTCTCTAGGTTTAATTATTTTGTGATTAAACTAATCATGTAAACATGAATTAACTAGGAAGTTGGGGCACAACGGAAAAATGTTTGTTTATAGAGCTGCTATCTCCCGAATTTAACTCTCTTCAGATTATTTTATATCTTATCATAACAGTCGCTTATTAATGAATTTTACCTTGCTCAGTCTCATTCTTGAACATCGTATTTTCTTGTAGTCTGCACAAACCCATATTTTACTATGAATCATCCATACACAAATTATATATTTACTAGTATATATTTACTAATTAAACAATTAGAGTATACAAAACATCCTAACATTATACAGTAAATACCATCCCTAGTGGACTAAACAAAACAGTTTGGTTATAACATGGTATATTGTATTTTACGTGAAGCTATTTACGTGAAGCTGGCTTTAATAGATGGATCGATGAGTTAAGACTCTGGTTTGCCCAGTAGAGATCGCCGTTGTTCTTTGTAGAGTCTTCCGGGTCGTTGTGGTGTGAGAGGTTCATCTCACTTTGTAGATGCTTCCGCATAGGTCAGTGTTCTCATACTAGACTTGCCCACATTTTCAACTGCAGACTGATATAGGCCGTAATCTAGGACTCACTTCTTCTTTAGTGATCAATAGTTCAGAGTTCATATCATTTCAAATGTGTGGAGCAAGCTCTCACGTTTGCTGGACTGTAGAGTTGTAGTTGAAATTCGCCATTTAAACGTGTGGAACTAGTCCTCAAGTTCTTTGGAACTGGGGTGACTTTCGTCACAGGGGCCTTTATACTTGAGGACTAGTTCATCATTTCCAACCAATGTCTGTTCACTTGGGTGTGGCCACTGACTGGGCACAAGTTACCATAAAACAAACAATTTTCATTTTAGGAGACTAAATTACATTGTTATTATTTCAAAAGTATTTTATACTTAGTTATACATGTTATACAACATTCAGATGCAAGCCTCACAACTGAGGAACTTGTATAAACAGAGTTGTGTTTATATGTTGTGATACGTCCTCTCATGAAATGAAAAAAGTCGACAGGGTTGTAGCTGGCTTCTCCACCGACCGTTTCCACATTCTCTAAAATAGGAATATGGTTTAATTCTCAAATTCTGGGTTGTAGGAGTATTGGCGGGGTAAGAGCCATTGTTCTACTAAGAGATTCGCTCTCCCCATACTGCATGCCCAGGGAGAAGAGCGTCTCTGACAGGAATTTATGACATGTCATAAAACTGCCCCCCCCCCCCCCCCCCCCCCACCACCACCACCTCTGCCTAGCCGATTCACTGAAAGGGCTAGTGTCATGACACCAGAATCCCTCCCTCACTCTCTAATTCTCTTATCATCAAGGTCTACATGGGCTAATCTGTCTCACTGTAACATTTGATCCCAGCCTTTACAATGCCTTTCCAATACCGACTTTACAATACTTAATATATTGATTCACCCATTGCTTTCTAGAGTAGAGCGAGATTGAGTGGGGGTAGGGGGGGGGGGGTTAGAGACGGAGAGATCGTATGAGCGTTTCACTTCGTAATTGAACCACAGTTATTTTTTCTCCTGCATTGAACTTTAGTTTTAGGCAAATGTAATTATATACCTTGTATTCTCGGTTTTGGAAAAAAAAGTGCTTAAATTCTCCCTCAATGGTGAAGTGGTAAAGTGCCATGGGAAAATGAGAGAGGTGGGGAAAGCAGTTTGCATTGACTGATTGGTCAGCATTGTCCTCTGAGCGCCATTAGGAAGCCATTATCATTGTTCTCTTCAGTGTACCAATTGCCCCCAGGTGGGATAATAAAATCAGCTAACAATACCGTACTCAAATCATTGCTCACATATACTGTAGAAACAATGGCAAGGATTTTATGAATGATATGCTAAATGTGGAATATTAATGTACTGTGTGCCTTTTGTGGCTATTTAGCTTGATATGGTTATATTATGTTGTTTGGTTGACACTTTGATTGACGGAAAACGACACCTTAAACAAATAGGCCAAGGAGTTGACGTTCCAACGTTCTCAGTGGACATAGGGGAGCCTGTTCAGCAGGCCATCATGGCAGTTCTAGCCCATTGGCTATTAAATTGTTTCATATCAAAACATGAGCCATGTGTCCCATGCCTCCAAACAACACCAAAATTCAACAAACCGATCAATGACGATTGGCTAACGTCTAACTTTGACCCAGAAAGTAAAAATGCACCTCTGTAAAAAAGAAAATAATATGCCCAACCTACTGTAGCCAATTCTTTGTTTGAACAGCATGCTCGTATGAAAGCAGATTGATTGAGATTCAAATGAAAAAGCCCATGCAAAGTGCACAAAGTCTAAGCCCAAATGCAATTTGCATGAGAAGTGCCTAACTGCAGATAATCCCCATAATTATGACTGTCAGAGGTGGATTTAATCGCTGTTGCCGTGGTGACATACAGTGTCTTCAGAAAGTATTCAGACCCCTTTACTTTTTCCACATTTTGTTATGTTACAGCCTTATTCTAAAATGGATGAAATAAAAATAAAAAAGCAATGTACACACAATACACCATAATGACGTTAAAACAGGTTTATAGATATTTTAGCAAATGTATTAAAAATAAAAAACAGAAATACCTTATTTACATAGGTATTCAGACACCCTTGCTATGAGATTCGAAATTGAGCTCAGGTGCGTCCTGTTCTATTGATTATCCTTGAGATGTTTCTACAACTTGATTGGAGTCCACCTGTGATAAATTCAATTGATTGGACATGATTTGGAAAGGCACACAAGGGAAAGATGAACGGAGCAAAGTACAGTGAGATCCTTGATGAAAACCTGCTCCAGAGCGCTCAGGACCTCAAACTGATGCTAAGATTCACCTTCTAACAGGACAATGACCCTAAACACACAGCCAAGAAAACGCCAAATACAGGTGTACCAAGCTTATAGTGTCATACCCAAGAAGACTCAAGGCTGTAATTGCTGCCAAAGATGCTTCAATAAAGTACTGAGTAAAAATACAAAACGTTTTGCTTTGTCATTATAGGGTATTGTATGTAGATTGATGAGTGGAAAAATCATTTAATCAACTTTAGAATAAGGCAGTAACCTAACAAAATGTGGAAAAAGTCAAGGGGTCTGAATTTCCGAATGCACTTTAAAGGGGATAGAGGACAGCCTTGCCTTTTTTCCCCACCCACATCCTGCATGTGTGTGTGAATATGGTATGTGGCGGTGGAAGAGTTTACAGGGCCGATCATATAAAGCTTTGGGAGATTCTTTTAGAACTATGGGCAGTATGTATATCAGGCTTCTCCTGTTTGATCGTAACACCTACAGTATCCTATCCTAGCCTTTCCATTACATTCAAATAAGCCAGATGCGTAAAGGGATGTCAGTATTTTATAGCTTCATGCTGTTGCTAGTACTGGCTGAACCATCTGGCGTACTTGTGTGGTTGATACACAGATCTATCTGTCGAGCTAAATACTTAATTATGCAAATTGGATAAAGTGAGGTACTCTCTCTCTCTCTCTCTCTCAATGCATTGTCTCTGCTTGGCGTACATTTGTCCCCACCTACCTGCTCACTCATTTTCCCCCCAACCCTTGGTCTGTAGAAGAGCCTTTTTGGCATTTGTGCTTGTTTGAAGGAACACTCTGTAATATTTATCTGCCCAGTCCGCCAGGCGCCACAAGCACACATTACTCCACCTAATGTAAACCAACATCCTCCACCACTTGACCCCGCTGTCAATATCCGTCCTCATTAAACGCTGTTCCACCCTCCACAAGCCATTTGAAATGGCATCACCCGATGCTTACCGAATTATGCAGAGGGAGCCACAATGGGAGGAGTCCTAATTAATTTGAAAGATATACTGGGGAGGGGTATTTAACCCTGCAAGCCAAATGCCCCGGCACGGCTTGATGTTTCCGTCATTCGTTTCACTTGGGTTCTGAGGTCTGACAGCACTTTGGCAATGGCGGAGGCACACGGTGGACACCACGAGAACATGAAAGCCCCGTTCCACTCAAGCATGAGTAGGAACCAGGTAATGATTTTTTAGGTTTGGTAGACAAGAAGAAAAAACGTCTCCTGAGCCTGATACCAAAGTGCCAGGGGGAAGTACAACATTTTGAAAATGTAATTAGAATACAGTACAAAGAGACCTGGATTATGCATATTTAGTTTATCCCAAAACTAATAATTATATGGAAATGAGACACCGGTGAGTTGGCAATAGGTGAAATGAACCAGAAAGACTGACACAGCAAAGGAACATTGCATTCAGTAAACAGAGATATGGATTAAGCTGGTATCCAATTGACAACTGTTTTGTCAACCTGAAGGAAGCGCTAGTGTACCGAGACACAAATTTGACCATCCGTGCAATTTCAAAATAATTAAATAGAATTATAGTAAGGTGTTGAGAGCAATACACCAAGTTATTTGTGCCAATGAATACCAATGTACTGGAACTGTAGCTCATATCGTATTCATTGACTAAAAAACACAATCAGGTAAAAGTCTTGAAAGTCACATCTTACAGAAACCCCAAAGGAGTCCAAGTATTTCCTTAAAACATGCAGTGTTTCACTCTTGCTCTTAGTACTCACATACCAATTATAGTCAAAGTAAAGTCCACTTCCAACTTCAAATCTAATGACCTTCAATTCTCTTTGGCATAAGATGCTAGAGCTGTCTTTGTTCTTTCTGTTGACTTCCTCATCACGTTCTCGGGGACACAATTCAGATACGGCAGGACGTTCTACGCCGACAGTATGCCCACTCTCTCAGAGCAGACCTATTACATTCCGTGCTTCACAAACGCTCCATATTCACAACAAAACTGAACATGCCCGAGTAGGCTCACTTGAAGTTTCCCATTTCAAATAGGAGTGTGGAAAGTAATTTATTTAGTTAATTAGTCAAATGCAGGGATGCCCTGGTGTACAGCACCGAATGCCCTGGCACAAGGAGATTAATTAAGAGATTTCTGTCTTGGACACGTTGAAATTGACACAAAACTATTTTTGACAGGGTTTGTATGGATCCAATGGGATCGGATTAGCATTATCATATTTCTGATGGATAGCCGTGGCCAGGGATGCTGGGATATCCTCAGGTGACATTTCATTTCGGCTGTGGGGAGCATTCCAAATTAACATACCTTGTGTAAATACCTTGTAGATGGAACTGTGTGTGTGAGCGAGTCAGATAGCGAGAATATGTGTGTGTGCCATGAAAAGGTCTACAATGTATGATGTGATATGTGGGTGTATGTCTGTAGAAAGCCTAGGCACAACTGCCAGGATGGTCAATTACCAGCTATAGCTCCCAGCTGAACAATATTCTCACACTCACACACACACACACACTGGAGGCAGCTGGGAGCAGAGGAGACCCCGGCAGCATCCCAAATGGCACCCTATTCCATACATATATATATATATATATATATATATATATATATATATATATATATATATATATATATATATATATATACACACACACACACACTGCAGCATCACTTTCGACCAGAGCACTGGTCAAACATAGTGTACTAGGTAGGGAATAGGGTGCCATTTGGGGAAGCAGAGAGTATGTGGGTGTGATTGGAGCATATTTATGTGCTAGGTCGGAACATACTGGGAGTGGGGGGGGGGGGGGGGGGGGGGGGGGGGGGGGGGGGGGGCGAGACAGGGGAGCATAACTGGATTACTATCCAAAAGTAGGGCAGTGGCCCCCGGAGTACCCATCTCCATCACCCCCCTGGGGGAGGAAGAGAGACTGTGGAGAGAAAAGAACCCCCTGCGCGAGCATTAAAACCGTCCCTAATTAGAAACATTCCAAAACATCGGGGACTAGTCTGCTGACAGCACCTAGTAATGCATGGTCTTTTCCCCACCTCAAAAAATAAACACTAAGCCAATTCGAGGATAACAAAAGAATAAATACAATACTCCTACCTTGGCCTTGATAAAAAAATACCGTATCTCTATCTTCCATTGTGGAGAGAATTATGGCATCACAGCAGTCGCAGCGTTTAATATGCAACCTATTGTCCAACACAGTTTATCTTCCAGGCTCTTTTGTCAGGTCAGCAGTAAATTAGCGGCTTCATAATGCCTCTATTCCCTTCAGATCAATAGAGCAATACACAGACAGGTGCGTGACACGTCGAAGTCACGTGACTCCACTCCCAATGAACGTTTACCCAAAACAAACTATGCTGGAGAGCTAGCTTTGATTAGCGTGCAGTTTGCAGCCCAGCCCAAAGATAAGGCACCAAAGCAATTCAATTTGCTTTGAATCTCCAGTTAATGGTTTCACCGTACCAAATTAGCATGTTTATGGACCATGGCGTAATGCCTCCTCCCGTTCCCAAACCCTAGATTAAGCAGAATTTAAAATGACTTAATTTACTTTCCACTAAAACAATTGTCAGGGGCCAACGAGAAAACGGTCAAATCTAAGGTGGTTGCAATTTGTTCAGAAGGATAACAAAAAATACCTGTAAAGTAATTTCACAATAATGCAGATATCAGTGTATTGGTCATTTCTTTCTTTCCTACACATTGTACTCTCTTTCCTACGCGCTCTATGCCAAAGCTTGGTTAATGATTCCTAGAAAGACAGTGAAAGAGAGAAAGTCAGACAAAGAGACAGAACGATACATAGGGATCAGGGGAGAGCGGGAAAGAAAGGGATGTTGTAAAAGCATGAGACTTAATATAGAGCAAGGGAATATGGGAAGAACCAGTAATCAGCCACCATGGCAGGGGTAAGAGCAGAAATATATATATAAATAGTGAGACAGACACTGAAACAAACAGTCACATGAAATGGGAAAGCGGTGTCCCGGTCTTACCCAGAGCTGCTGGCGCAAACAGGCTGGCGAAGAGGAGCAGGCGTGCAGACCACATGGCCCCTCCGCCTGGCTGTCGATCCGCCCAATGGAAGGGTCAGGCCTTCCCTGGTGAGCCCGAAGCGGGCGTTTTATGATCCTCAAAGCCTATCCTGAAGAGAGAGAGAGAGAGAGAGAGAGAGAGAGAGAGAGAGAGAGAGAGAGAGAGAGAGAGAGAGAGAGAGAGAGAGAGAGAGAGAGAGAGAGAGAGAGAGAGAGAGAGAGAGAGCAATGTGTTTAAGTTAAAGAAAGTACTAAATGAATAGTTTAATTCAAGTTGTGAATCTTATCTGGTCTACAAAGACAGTGTCAAGGAATATTCCCTATAAGGCCATGTTTTGTGAAATAAAATGACCAGCCTCTCAGGCTACTAGTCATGTATTCTTCCAACTGTCAGCCAATGAGATGCAGCTAGTTGCTTAACGTGACAGTGTTTGGGAGTGCTCAAATGTACAACACTATAACAGTCTGAGTCATGGAGGATACTTTTGGATTGACTGTTCTTGTTCATGTTGTGTCAACCAGCCCCAGTTACTCCCACAGAGAGTATAGTACACTGCCCACTAGCAAAAATGATTCCAGTCAGTCTCTGATAGTGTATTTTTGGACAGCTGATGATAATTGCTAACGGAAAACAGGGTGACATTTTTTTCCTTTCCTGTGGGTGTGAGCCGTATCTTCACAGTTTGAGATTTGTCGGCGGCGGAGAAAGTGTGGCACAGTGCTTCCCACAAACGGCCAATGTGGTCTAGCTGCCTCATCCCATCAACGGAAAACAAAATGGCCTCCCACGCAATTGTATTGTGCAGCATGGAGTCGTAGTGACCATTTGACCTGTGGTAAGCGCATGGGAGTGCTATCACTGGTGAACTTGTGACACTTGGTGAAGCTATTGCCAGTTAGAATACAATGGGGTGGTCATAAACATGAAATACTGTATGTTGATTAAGACTTGTCAAACAAAAAGGTAGCATGTCAATTGTGACAAGTTAGTGAATATCATACGCATATCCTCTGCTATTCATTTGATGATGTATAGTTTGGTAGGATTCAGAAGATTCAGAATATCAGGATCAAATGTAACTGCATCATCAAAATATCGAGGTTAAAACAGATTTAGTGAATATTAAATGATGTATTATCATCTATTCTACTGTATCTGCTATTACAAAATACTGTATAATAATAACAAATTATAATCTAGGTCTATTTAATCCAAAGAGCACAGACAATGTTTATACCCTCTAAAATGGTATTAGGCAGTTATGCGGCACTTAAATCACAATTTTTTAAATGTCTCAAACCATGTCAGTTTCCGAGGACTAAATTTGACGACTGACTTCAAAAGGTGAGAGAGCAATCATAGTTTATAGATGACATTTGAATGACATTTTCAGATTGAATGTAGCAGGACCTCATAATCTCTCCCAAAATCCAAACTAGATTAAGAATAATCCGATTTCAGGGACGTTGGGGTGCAGGGAGAGGGGTGCAGCCTATCAAGAGTGACCCATTCCATACAAAGGGCATTAGTATAAGGTTATAGGTCATCTTATCAGTAGCTGTATGCCCTTCACCATTAGCACATTAAAACTCCCTGAAAAACACATTGAACTCCCCATAAAATAATGCTACCATCTTGAATCTGTGACAGTAAAAATGTAGCCTTCATAAAAAGTTGGTGTGTTGTCTATGTGGCTATACCTCTTACTTTGTAGCTGTTGGCAACAATCTATATGTGTATGTACATGGGCTGTACTGAGGATAATGCAGAGCCTGTGCTGAACCTAGTGAGGGCAACTGGTCTAGACCATAACTCATTAGTTTTGTTCTGTAGACAGTGTTTAAGCCCTGTGCATGAGGTAATGTGGAATGGCATCCCATTATGTGGTAATGCAGAGACCTTGCATATGAGCTAATAATTAAGAATAATGACTGTCTAGTGGGGGAGGTAAGAAAAATAATATCTCAAGCAGGATACGATTGATTGAGGAAATTTGAAGACTGAAATGTAGGTCCCTGAACTGGGTGATGCACGGTGAAGAAAATACAATGTCAACGTGCCACTAGACAAGGGGCACTTTCGTTATGCACCAATTGGAAGAGAACAGACTGAAATAGAGTGACAACCTGTATTTATCCAATAAATACAGGTTTATCCAATAAAAACAGAAAATGTATTTATCCATTTTCCGTTTCATATCCTTTGAACACGACCCACCTAGTTGACATTCACCCCCAAAAACAAGATGAAAAGAAAGATGGCTGGCAACATGAGCAAAGATGAAGGATTCGAGAGGACACCCTATCACTGATTCCTCAGTTGTCGTCTATTCGGCAAAGCGCCCATTTTTTTTCTTTTTAGAAGCTCTGCACCCAAACTGTCAGACAAATACATGAGGCTAGTCACCAGAATGACAGGGGCTGCTGCTACTGACAAGGGACAATGAGAAATCTAGACGGCCAATCACCATGGACCTAAGTGTCGCTTTCACTCTACATCAGTGTGTGTGGAAAAAAATAAGGCAAAAAGTATTTCTCAATTTTCACATTTACAGTCACACTATGAGAAGAATATGTACGCAGCTACTAACATGAGTGTTACTTGGAATTATCGCATTACATTAAGCACATTACATGCAGCACTTGCTACCTTTTAGAAGTGTTGTTATCACAATCATTAACATGCTCTCTACAAAAAGAAGTGTGAGCGCAAGTAGGAAAAGCAAGCCACTGAGGAACACATCTGAAAATACATATTTATCAGTAAGGGCTTGGACCGGGTTCAATCAAAAAAGTACAAGACAGACTCGGTTGAAAACCCACACTAGGTTGCCAACTCCTCTTGTATTCAGAGGAGCCTTGTGATACTTTATAGTGGCAGGCTTTTGAAAAGGTACTTGTTCAGTTTTAAGAGAGCTTCCTTTAGATGAGGCTTCCAAACTCACTGCATGCTAGCAATGGCGCCGGTTAAATCTACTTCAATTAAACTACTTCATTACGGACTCAGACAGCAAACTTTTTCATCAGTGTTGTTTTGCTGTTATTTTAGCATTCCGCCGGTGCCAAAGGGCCTAGATGGATCCTGACGGTTTTAATTAAATGTTTTTTTCCATTGTCTATATGGTTAAAACAAAAGGGAAAGTAAGGTGGATGAAGATAGGAGGAGGAAGTGTGTGTGTGTGTGTGTGTGTGTGTGTGTGTGTGTGTGTGTGTGTGTGTGTGTGTGTGTGTGTGTGTGTGTGTGTGTGTGAGTGAGTGAGTGAGTGAGTGAGTGAGTGAGTGAGTGAGTGAGTGAGTGAGTGAGTGAGTGAGTGAGTGAGTGAGTGAGTGAGTGAGTGAGTGAGTGAGTGAGTGAGTGAGTGAGTGAGTGAGTGAGTGAGTGAGTGAGTGAGTGAGTGAGTGAGTGAGTGAGAGAGAAAATGCAATGGTGGGTATCCGATGTTGACTAACATTGCACTCATTAAAAAGACAGTGGAGACATATATAATATATGGGAGAAACAAAAAGGTACTGTAAATCATTTGGCTGGCCTCGTTTGAGCAAACGTAGCAGGTCCCTGATTCAGTTCAGTTGAGATTTAGGGAACATGGAGCTACAGGGATAGCGTACCCTTCAGTTGTAATGGATAGTATTGATCCAAGCAAAAGCAATATCTAGTGTTCTCTCTTCACAAACCCTCATCCAGTTTCATCATAGTCTATGATTTTAGAACATTTTAGGTCATTTCTATGTATTGGTTAAAATAAACTACCTAGATGGTACCATGCCATGCAAATGTTTCCTTCCTAAATAATAACTAGTAAGTACATTAGCTAACAGACTACTTGCTCATTAATTCAATTTCAGTCCTTTAAAGGGGAAATCAGCAGTTGCTACATACATTTGTGGACTTAAATAAATTAGTGATATGTATCCATTGATTCACGCCTGTCTCTTTGCTAACAAGTGGGATCATGAACAGTGGTGTGGGATCATGAACAGTGGTGTGTTCGCTATGGTTGCCTGCGTTCCCCAGATCTGACTTTTAAGAAGCACATTCAACACTCTCTCAAACGGCTAACTCCACAGCACAGGCCGAAGGCATAGCCTGAAACGTGAAACAAACTACCTCAGCGGTGAGGCTGAAATGCATGCAGGAGGAAGCAGAGAGCGAGAGCGAGAGCGAGAGTGAGAGCGAGAGCGAAAGAAAGTAAGCAGAGAGAGGTTAGTACAGTGGTTCCCAAAATTGGGTTGTCACTTGTTACCACATAATTATGGCTAAACCCCGCCTATTTCTACAATTTATCTCCTAAAAAATCTGATTTTAAACCTAACCACACTACTAATGCCTAACCCTAACCTTAAGACCAGAAAGCAATTTTCGTTTTACAGAATTTTTATGATATAGACAATTTTGACTTTGTGGCTGTGGTAACAACCCCAAACATGCGGTCTCCCATGTGGTGTTTCCTGGGAAAATATATAGGATACTAATCTTATCAAAAAGGTTAAAGAAAATACAAATACAAAAAGACAATAGAGTATGTTTCAATATGAACATCTCCACATGGCCCATCTTCCCTGTAGGCCTACATTAAAATGCAATCAAAATACAAACAATACTGTTCTAAAAATGTTTATTTCAGTGGTTGTCACCCACTCAATCACCCACTGGAGTTTATAGTTTATACCAGTGATGTGCGGTCAGCAGTGCTTACCCTGTGATATAATTCAATTAAAAACCTTTTTATAAATAAATAAATGTTACTATTTTTTTGTTATGTCATTATTGTCAGCGAATCTGATATGGATAAGGTTAACATTTTCTATTTTTTCTAAAAACAACATTTACATTTGTGGAAATGCGCCAGGGTATAAGCAATGGCATGCCACTGTGATCATTTTCTGTGAAGACAGAGTAAATTATTAAGCAGCCTCAGAGGGGTGCCCAAACTTTTGCATACGACTGTATTTGATTCCTTAGACCTAATTGCTTCTTCATTTAGGTTATGTTCAATTTATTTAATTTGTCAGGCTTAGAATTCAAAATAACATACATTTAATGTAGGGCTAGTATCATTATTTAAATAGCAAAGCTATTCGTTAGGCAATTTTATTGTTAGTGTTTCTACATTTCTTTCCCCCCTCCCGTTGTGATTATAGGCAGTGCTTGCCCAGCCACTGACCTCACTGCACGTCACTAGTTTATACATTACCACACCTTTTCTTTTTTTAACACTACATCACTGATATTAATCAGTGTTTTCCACAATTACATAGAGTAGCCAGCCAAATAGAAAAAGTATCCAGCCAGGTGCCCGAGGCCATGGGGGTCCGGGGGAGCTAGCCCCCATGAGTTTGAGTTTTTTTGCTTAAGGAGCACTATTTTGGAGGCATCTGGTACATTCGAATGCCTTGATTCCATCCAAAATACCCAGCAAAAGTATTGAATACTTTATCAAGTTTACCTCCCTGATTGGAAACATTTGTTGGGGTATTGTGTAGAAAGACATGACTTAAAATGTTACTGAACATGTATAAATTCAGTGTATTGTTAATTGTTTTAGATATAGTCTAGGCCTATACATATATGACCAGGACAACTTTCTAAGAGAACCTTAAACCTTTAACCGGTCTTCTCTTGAGAATTGATCTGATTGACTTCAAAATCGGGCCACCAGTTGCCCATTCCTGTTCTTAGTCCACAACAAGAACATTTTTTTGGGGTGTAGTTACCATTAAATTAATATGTGCGCACCTAGCAAGAGGCTGTTGTTTAGCTGTGTTTTTGTAGCGCACGTGATGGTAGTTATATCATTCTGCCAGATAAGAATAGGTTACTTTGTATTTAACATTTCATTGAGAAGGTTTTTGGGAAATCCTTTCCATCTACCAGAATACTGTTTTCATTAACATCATCGCTAACGGCTACACAAAGTGGTAGACGCGTGCTACGTACACACACAGACGGGCATTCTCGTTGCCTCTTCAGAAAGTTGCAGGAAATAAGAATCACTGATGGTGTCTGTTCATGTCTTATGATAAACTTGGGCAAATGAATTAACTTTTTATACTCTACTGGATTTCAATTCATTGTTATCACTTACATTACATGGGACGTGCAAATTCACAAGCATCAGTTCGTCCACAACGCACAAAACCTGTACCGGGAGGCGGGACAGACCGCAAACTGCGTTACAGTCATCTCTCCCTTTGTGACAGACAGGCACCTATCCTATCAATAGATCGCAAGAAGATGCACATTGTTCATTCTAGCAAGAGAGGGCTCGACAGACTAGCGAATTGAAACTTTTAAAATGACAAGTATACCTAGTTAATATGGAAGTGGAAAAAGTAGCCGGCTGAAAATTTGTGTTCAACCGGCTGATTGGCCGACGCTAATGGAAAACAATGATTAATACAGAATCATAAGTAATGTTCTAATAATTCATATGAATGTGATAATACAATCATCTCTGTGCTCAATTGATGTCTGTTTGTGCGGAGCTTTATTACTAATGCCTAGGAATACAAATGTGAACACTAATTGAGAAAAGATAAATCTTTGTAAAGAGTTGACGATTTTATGCACTTCGTCATTAAAACTGACTGAACAGTGGCTGATGCTACATGTCAGTGTGAATCATTTCTCATATTTACACCCTTTCAGGGGTATAACATTACAATTGTATAGCTTATAGGCTATGTGTTTGCAGATAGAATGAGGTGAATTAACCTACAGCAGCCAAGGTGATAATGGCTTGTTCTCCAAATCACATTTGAAAGTTGTTTAATCGTGTAGAAATGACCTTCAACTCATTTACCAACCTTATGGACCTCACTAAAAATCAAACCCTGTTTATGGCCCTGAAATCTAGCTAGCTGCTAGCAAACTTGCTAGTTGACTAGCTTATCAGTTGCATTTGAATTTCAGGGCCTTTAGTGTCAAATACCTCCACTTTAACTGACAGTGATAACCTCTTCGTGGCTGACAAGTACTGAGATATTAAGAACAGTGGAGTTGACTGTTCAACAATTAGGCTTCCAAACACCTGCTCTCTTCAGTGTCAAAACAGCATGAAAACACTGTCTTTCTCAAGGGGCTCAGCAGGAAATCTAAATAAATAGCAGTCTAACACAAAACAATGTTATCCCCCACAATGCACCTGGCAGCTGTTTGTGTGTGTGTTTGTGTGTGTGTGTGGTTAGATAAAAGTGTGCCTAGAGATACCTTGCGTATATTCAGCTTCGTAGACCCAAAAGCAGGGGCCTCCAGCCACCTGCAGAGGTACCTGTTGTGCAGGCTTGTTCTAGCCCAACACCAACACACACCCCAGACGGAATACCAGGTGTGCTGTGAAGCCTGTCCTACAGGATTCCTGACATTAAATCAATTATATAATCCAATGGCATGACTTTGTGATATCATCCCAAATTCCATGATCATTAGTTAGCTCTATCGCTGCATGTGTGATATCACATTGTGAGTGTGTCAATTTATTTCCATGAACTGGTTAGAGGAGTTGGCAAGTCATATAACTTCAGTACGCCAAGCAGTCAGTACGCTAGCCTGTGACCCTGCTTTTGCCGTGTCATCTAATGACACGGCAATCTGTTGGCACTATGAAACTGGTATCACCATTCAATCTCTCGCTGCCCTGCTTCTCACTTTCAATAAGTTCCAAGAACCATCAGTAATCAGGTTCCCCAAACCGTTTCACATATTTGGATACGCAACAAACCGCTCGTTTGCATATCATTGGCTTGTAAAGTGTGATTGCCACATCGTCAACATTGAACACACATTATTAGTTCAGACAAAAATGCACTACACTCATAATCAAACAAGTAATGTATTGCTTTGAATGGTAACGCTTCAAAACACACTTCGACAGCTATATTTAATCAAAATAACTAATTTTCTCCGCAGGAGTGCTACTTTTCCAAGCTTCCAAGGTTTACTATTCAACATGATTTGGGTTATCATATACAACAAATGCTTCAAAACGTGGGTAGCTAGGCCTATATAGGTATGAAAACGATCAGAGAAAATGTACGTCACCACATAGAATTAGTTCACGTAGCTCAACAGTTTCTCCCACGTAAGGAAATGTAAGTTTTCATCAGGGTGGAATGAGCCCAAGCGTTCATACAATATGAGCAGCAACAAAGCGCAACATGATCCTCAATGTTATTTGATGGGAGCATGCTAACTATGATGTTACCATGTCACACCTGCTTGAATCCCTCCCACATACACTATTGAATTAAGAAGAACAGCCTTTCAGGGATAAATACCAACTAAGCAGATTTTAAAAATGTTATAGTCCTTTTTTTTTCTAATCTTTCTGATGTATTATGTAAAACGTTTGGGTATTTTGAACAGTGCTTAAAATTATTGTATTAGTATTGTTATTTGTATTAGTAGTAGTAGTAGTAGCAGTAGTAGTAGCAGTAGTACTAGTAGCAGTAGTAGCAGTAGTAGTAGCAGTACTGCTAGTAGCAGTAGTAGTAGTAGTAGTAGTAGCAGCAGCAGTAATATGAGTAGTACTGCTAGTAGTAGTAGTAGTAATAACAGTAGTAGTAGTACTAGTAGTAGTAGCAGCAGCAGTAGTAGTAGTAGCAGTAGTAGTACTGCTAGTAGTATTAGTAGTAGCACCAGCAGCAGTAGCAGCAGCAGCATAGTAGTATAGTAGTAGTATAGTAGTAGTACTGCTAGTAGTAGTAGTAGTAGTAGTAGTAGCAGCAGCAGTATAGTAGTAGTACTAGTAGTAGTAGTAGCAGCAGTAGTAGCAGCAGTATAGTAGTATAGTAGTAGTACTGCTAGTAGTAGTAGTAGTAGTAGTAATAGTAGTAGTAGTAGCAGCAGCAGCAGCAGCAGCAGCAGCAGCAGTAGTATAGTAGTAGTACTGCTAGTAGTAGTAGTAGTAGTAGTAGTAGTAGTAG
Organism: Thymallus thymallus; assembly: GCA_023634145.1. Taxonomy (NCBI): domain Eukaryota; kingdom Metazoa; phylum Chordata; class Actinopteri; order Salmoniformes; family Salmonidae; genus Thymallus; species Thymallus thymallus. The sequence continues at coordinate 11,846,049 of CM042423.1, forward strand.
TAGTAGGTTATATGGCAACATGACATTCAGTGCTTTCAGGTACCTTTGTATAATTTCAACACAATGTGTCCCAAATGATTGGTTGTGTCTTAAGCCTAAACTGTAGCGTAAACCTGTATGACCCCCATCTCATGGGTTTGACATAGCAAACAGAGAATTGGCATTATTACCATTATTACCAAATACACAGTTCCAGTCAGGCACATCATGATAAACCAAACACACAACACAGTTCCAGTCAGGCACATCATGATAAACCAAACACACAACACAGTTCCAGTCAGGCACATCATGATAAACCAAATACACAACACAGTTCCTGTCAGGCACATCATGATAAACCAAACACACAACACAGTTCCAGTAAGGCACATCATGATAAACCAAACACACAACACAGTTCCAGTCAGGCACATCATGATAAACCAAACACACAACACAGTTCCAGTAAGGCACATCATGATAAACCAAACACACAACACAGTTCCAGTAAGGCACATCATGATAAACCAAACACACAACACAGTTCCAGTAAGGCACATCATGATAAACCAAACACACAACACAGTTCCAGTAAGGCACATCATGATAAACCAAACACACAACACAGTTCCAGTAAGGCACATCATGATAAACCAAATACACAACACAGTTCCAGTAAGGCACATCATGATAAACCAAATACACAACACAGTTCCAGTAAGGCACATCATGATAAACCAAACACACAACACAGTTCCAGTCAGGGACATCATGATAAACCAAACACACAACACAGTTCCAGTAAGGCACATCATGATAAACCAAACACACAACACAGTTCCAGTCAGGCACATCATGATAAAGTAAATACACAACACAGTTCCTGTCAGGGACATCATGATAAAGTAAATACACAACACAGTTCCAGTAAGGCACATCATGATAAACCAAACACACAACACAGTTCCTGTCAGGGACATCATGATAAACCAAATACACAACACAGTTCCAGTAAGGCACATCATGATAAACCAAATACACAACACAGTTCCTGTCAGGGACATCATGATAAACCAAATACACAACACAGTTCCTGTCAGGGACATCATGATAAACCAAACACACAACACAGTTCAAGTCAGGGACATCATGATAAACCAAACACACAACACAGTTCAAGTCAGGGACATCATGATAAACCAAACACACAAAACAGTTCAAGTCAGGGACATCATGATAAACCAAACACACAACACAGTTCCTGTCAGGGACATCATGAGAAAGTAAATACACAACACAGTTCCTGTCAGGGACATCATGAGAAAGTAAATACACAACACAGTTCCTTTTTCTATTTGGTGCTGGTTTTAATTGAAAAATAATTTGTGTATTGGCTAATGTGTATGTAATGTTTGACTGGTATTGTTATTTACAGTACCAGTCAAACGTTTGGACAGACCTACTCATTCAAGGGTTTTTCTTTATTTTTACTATTTTCTACATTGTAAATCAAAATATATGTTATATTTGAGATTCTTCAAAGTAGCCAAATGTTGCCTTGAGGACAGCTTTGCACACTCTTGGCATTCTCTCAACCAGCTTCATGAGGCAGTCACCTGGAATGCATTTCAATTAACAGGTGTGCCTTGTTAAAAGTTTGTGGAATTTCTTTCCTTCTTAATGCGTCTGAGAAAATCAGTTGTATTGTGACATGGTAGGGGTGGTATTCAGAAGATAGCCCTATTTGGTAAAATACCAAGTCCCTATTATGGCAAGAACTGCTCAAATAAGCAAAGATAAACAACAGTCCATAATTCCTTTAATACATGAAGGTCAGACAATCCAGAGAATTTCAAGAACTTTGAAAGTTTCTTCAAGTGCAGTCGCAAAAACATCAAGCGCTATGATGAAACTGAATCTCATGAGGACTGCCACAGGAAAGGAAGACTCAGAGTTACCTCTGCTGTAAAGGATAAGTTAATAAGAGTTATAAGCCTCAGAAATTGCAGCCTAAATAAATGCTTCACAAAGTTAATGTAACTGACACATCTCAACATCAACTGTTCAGAGGAGACTGTGTGAATCAGGCTTTCATGGTCGAAACTGCTTTAAAGAAACCACCACTAAAGGACACCAATAAGAATAAAATACTTGCTTGGGCCAAGAAAAATGAGCAATGGACATTAGACCGGTGGAAATCTGTCTTTTGGTCTGATGAGTCCGCCGTGTCTTTGTGAGACGCATAGTAAGTGAACGGATGATCTCCGCATGTGTGGTTCCCACCGTGAAGCATGGAGAAGGAGGTGGGATGGTGTGGGGGTGCTTTACTGGTGACAATGTCTGTGATTTATTTAGAATTCACACTTAACCAGCATGGCTACCACATAATTCTGTACGCCATCCCATCTGGTTTGCGCTATCATTTGTTTTTCAACAGGACAATGACCCAACACACCTCCAGGCTGTGTAAGGGCAATTTGACCAAGAAGGAGAATGATGGAGTGCTGCATCAGATGGCCTGGCCTCCACAATCACCCGACCTCAACCAAATTGAGATGGTTTGGGATGAGTTGGACCGCAGAGTGAAGGAAAAGCAGCCAACAAGTGCTCAGCATATGTGGGAACTCCTTCAAGACTGTTGGAAAAGCATTCCAGGTGAAGCAGGTTGAGAGAATACCAAGTGTGCAAAGCTGTCATCAAGGCAAAGTGTGGCTACTTTGAAGAATCTCAAATATAAAATATATATTCATTTGTTTAACACTTTTTCGGTTACTACATGATTCCATATGTGTTATTTCATAGTTGTGATGTCTTCACTATTATTCTTTAATGTAGAAACTAGTAAAAAATAAAGAAAAACCCTTGAATGAGTAGGTGTGTCCAAACTTTTGACTGGTTCTGTATATTAATACTCCTCATTTAAATTTATTTAGCTATTTTTGTTCAAGCATCTTCGTTTTTTTGAGTCTTCATCAGCCAGTAGCCTATTGGTCCTTCTATTGGTCCTTCTACAAAGATTGTTTAAGGCAAAAAGAAAAAAGCCTCTCTGACTCTTGGTGGGGTATATTACTTTTTTTCACGACAACAAACTTGTTTTACTAAATATTTGCACCTCTATTTTCAATACGTTGTGCACCCTTCCCGTGCTGGGATAATGGGAGAGTACTACAAACTAAAACAGAGCATTGTCATGCATGAACTGGGATACCCCCTTTATAAAACATAGTATCTTCCGAAAGTTGTTGTAACTGCCTGAATTTAAAATGGATTAAATTGAAACTGTAAATCACCATATTGGCATTGTTGCGTCACTGGCAGAAGAGAAAATTGTGGAACTCCCAAAAATGGCTGAATTTACTGAGTAGCTCCTAGTCTGTGAATGGGTTTATTACAGAGAATTAAATAATGTTAGTTAGGGAGCCAATAAACCTGCTGAAGCCATTCATGTTTGAGCCGATCGTTGCCCCAGATCAAAGAGTTTGTTCTCGTAGCAGTAACAACACAGACATGCCGCCTGAAACACCTCAGCTAAAGGGTCGGCGTAGCCAAACACACAAACTGGTGTGAGTGGGGATGCTGCCAGATAATGACTAGAGTATGAGTGTGTGTGTTGTAGAAAGATGGTGTTGATACAGCACAAAAACCCAGCGGATGATGACTGTATTACATCCAGTCAGAGGTTCCTGTCTGTCTGGATGGCGAAGTATTTATTGGACGCGTCACTAATCCTTATGAAGGGCTTCTTTGCAGAAGAGGTTACTCGACCAGTCAGCAGCCGATAAGCTAGTTCAATTCTCTCTCACTCTCACTCACTCTCTCTCATCGCCAGTTGACCCTAAGGGAACAAGGGAGAATTGGATGAGGTGTACGGCATCTCATCCCTGCATGTGTCGTTTCCTACATAAGGTGCGCATACCCAGAAGCAAAGGCATTTCCATAAGGTTTGAGTTTGATTTGTGGAGTGCACCAGTCCCTCCTGCAGCAAAGAACACCCAGAACATGATGCTGCCACCCCCGTGCTTCACAGTTGGGATGGTGTTCTTTGGCTTGCAAGCCTCCTTTGCTGTTGTTCTGGGATTGATTTGCACTTTTCGCACCAAAGTACGTTCATCTCTCGGAACGCGTCTCCTTCCTGAGCGGTAGGGTGGCTGCGTCGTCCCATGTTGTTTATACTTGCGTACTATTGTTTGTACAGATGAACGTGGTACCTTCAGACGTTTGGAAATAGCTCCCAAGGATGAACTAGACTTGTGGAGTTCTACAATCGTTTTTATGAGGATTTATTTTGATGTTGAGCAAAGAGGCACTGAGTTTGAATGTAGGCCTTGAAATACATCCACAGGTACACCTCCAATTGACTCAAATTATGTCATGACATCATTTTATGGAATTTTACTTTAGCTTTAAAAGGCACAGTCAATTTAGTGTATGTAAACTTCTGACCCACTGGAATTGTGATATAGTGTATTATAAGTGAAATAATCTGTCTGTAAACAATTATTGGAAGAATTACTTGTGTCATGCACAAAGTAGATGTCCAAAACTATAGTTTGTTAACATGAAATCTGTGGGGTGGTTGAAAAATGAGTTTTAATTACTTCAACCTAAGTGTATGTAAACTTCCGAATTCAACTGTATGTTCGTCCACTCCAAAATAAAGTGTATTGACATGTGACAATTGTCATCGAGTCTACACTCTTTTAGCCTGATTTAATTGATGTATTTTTTGTACAAGGAAAAGTTGGGACACCTGAAAAAGGGCTGAGATACAGGACTGTACGGGATGACAAGTGCAGCCACATACATTTTGTATTTATTTTTAACACAGAGGAGCGGGTGTTTGTTTAATGGAATAAGCTTTTATTTTAATATTTACCACTGTAGCAGTACAAATTGCATTTTAAACAAATAAAGAGTGGTTCAATTATCGTTATTTAGAGAACCCCCCCCTCAAAGTTTGACATTGTTGCATTGCATTTAGGGGGACTCATGTCTAATTCAGTGGGTCTGAGACCCCCATGGACACCCGTAATTCACATTCTGGATTTCAATATATTTAAATAATTGTTTTCACGTTTGGGAGGTCCTAGCTTATTTACATCATTATATTAAGATGGTATCAACCCTGGTATTGCCTGTGGGTTTGATTGTAGCCGCACCCTGTAGTTACATTTAACAGTTATATAGAAGGTTAAATAAAATACAAATACATACAGAAAAATTAACAAGGTCACAATTTGGTTGCCGTTATTAACATTCTAATTCACAGGTGACCCACACTTCCAAACGTGTAATTACAAAGCAGTTACATAGAGGAACAAGAAAATGTATAATAGCATTAGTAATTACACATGTGGAATAACCTTCAGCATGGGTTTGTGTAATTAAAGAGTCCTTGTTCCAATTGTGTAGCAACTGATACCGCTAAAACCTATTACCATGTAATTACATAGTAATACCTATGTAACGACTTGTTACTGTTTTGTTACTAAAGTTAATGTAGTTACATAGTAATGGGCAACTTACTGTAAATTGTTAGCGATATATCAGTAAAAGAGCAAAATTCATAATTTTTTATTCTGTTTCTTACTAAAACAGGTCAGATATTTCCTTGGTCAGATCCACAGATTACAAATTATAATTTGTAGCAGGGGCCAATAATTTTCAGACAGTGTATCATTTTAGTCATTATTTTAAAGCTTATCGAGATTACACTCATTGTGAAAGCTTTGGCATTAATTCCACAAACTGATCCGAATTTGGAGTTCATGAAAGAGGAGTTTTCGGAGATCAACAGAAAACTGGATTCAATCTCGCTTCAAATTGACTCCTTGAGAGATGACCTTGAGTGGGTGACCTATACGAGCATATAAGGCAGAGACGAGAGTAACATCAAAAATTCCTGGCTTGAGTTGATGAACTTTTTGGAACCGGCTCCTTTGGTCGATGATCGACTAAAAACAAGTTTAGCTGAAGCTTTTACCAGTTACTACGACAACAGTGGAACACGTAACAGTATCTCTAACTTTTACCGGTACCTAACTGAGGAAAACGAAACAAGTCTCAACAAGAATCTACTGCAACTTGTCATTCAGAAGTCAAATGGTGGCATCAAGATCCTGCAGATGTATTCTGGCTACTTTCTGAGTCTCATGGTTAAAGGTTTGCAGTTGAATGTGTATTATGACATAATGAAGGGCTATGCTGCTGCTCCTGGGGTGAAAGAGGGTGTTGAAAGGTTAACCACCATGCTGACAGCGATGAAGAATGCTCTGATTGAGTGCGCAGACAATTCTATGATTTGGGCCTTGAAAGATGTAAATAAAATCGGGGCCGAAATATTCTCAAACAATTTAGAGCTAAACAATGACATCAAGACAAAGTTGGACCAGAAGTTTACCTGGTACGGATGGACAGTTGTAGTGCATGACGAAGAAAATTAATCTGAGAGAACCTTTGGCAACTATCAAAATCTTTTAGTCAAAAACAAAGCAAGAATTCACCTCATCCATTGAGAGAAAGGGTTCCATGTTAAAAATTGTATTAAAATGACAATAGAAAGCCAACTTAAATTTCACCTGCCAGTATGTGTTTAAAATATTTTAACATGGCCTTGGAAAACATTTTTAACGACGAGATTATGAAAAAAATAGAATACATCCATAGTGTTAGGAAAAGTTCAACTTTTGCTCAAACAGCTACTATAGGCTTTGTAGAGTTCAAGTGTTTAAAACCTGAAATCAACGTATGTGATAATACTATATTATTGAAGAGTCAGGATGTTGTCGAACAAGATGAAATGCCACAATGAAGGAAACAACTCAAAGACACAACATACGTTTTATGTCAATGCCCCAGATTGTTCGTTGGTTCAGAATGCATGGAAAGTGTAGGAACATTTGATTGAATTTGCAGCTATAAATGCCCAACTCAATGGCATTGCCTTTAAGCCTGTCCCAGATATTACTTATATTACAGTATCAAGGACCTACGCAAAAATACATGTTGCAAATATCCGCAATGATAGCTTGGACTCAAATATTTGTCAGGTTCCGTTACAGAAAATAAAAAGACTTTGAACTTGAAGCTGAAAATGTAACCCAAAGCCACTTCACATCCAAAGTTGGAGGCATGTTTCAAGGTGAAACATTATTGTTCACGCTCAGCAAATTCAATAATATGATGGTAGGCAACGGGTTGATAGAGGTGGAGATTGTTCGAGAAACGTTGCTGATGAACAATGACGAAGACAATCCTCTGAAGCATACAGAAACAAATTAGATTATTTTGTACACTACATATTTGCTCTAGAGAAGGAAGCCGTCTCAGTCTGGTCAAATTATCTGGTGATCACTGGCCAACAAGATCAAATAGATATTGCCAGTAAAACATTTACAAGCTACATCTCCAAACAGTGGAAGTTGTACGAAAAAAATGGTTGCGGCCCACTTAAAGTTCAACAACTGTCTAATAGTTACCGTGAGAAGCATTACCACAGCACTAAAACAGCAGCAGGTACACGTCAAATGTGCCGATGGCTACAGATCTTATCCAAAGATCGTTACACGCTCTAACGGACAACGGAGTCACTTGCCTGTATGTCACATTGACCTGACTGGAAAGGAGACCATGGAATGCTGTTATGAAGGGGGAGCTACAGCCTGCACAGCATCCTGTTCAAAAATATGGACCTTCCAAGATGGCAGTTTGAGTTTGAGGTATAGGTGCACACAGCAGCCTTGTAATGCGTTCATTCTCCACAGCAGCTGTGACAGGAGCACGTGTGACGGCTCTTGTAGGGATAGTGAAGTGTGTAGAGAAGGGAAATGCATGGATGCATGCATTGTCTATTCCTGTGGGGACAACACTGAATGCACTGCCACCAATGATGCCCCTAAATGTAAGTGTGTGAGTCCTTGGATCGGGGACCTTAGCCAAGGTCGGGGCTGCCGTGAACAGGCTCTAAATTCACGGGAATTGAAATGGAACTGAACCCAACCCAGCTAGACACAACCAAGTTAAGCCCATGTGGCACACTGAGCTCCATTAATCAACCCCCACAATCAATGAATGAAGGAATGAATATACGGTATACAGTACGAGTCAAAAGTTTGGACACACCAACTCATTCAAGGGTTTTTCTTTATTTTTACTATTTTCTACATTGCAGAATAATAGTGAAGACATCAAATCTATGAAATAACACATGTTATGTAGTGTCATGAATCATGTAGTAGCTCAAAAAGCATTAAACAAATCAAATTATATTTTACATTTGAGATTCTACAAAGTAGCATCCTGGCTTTTGGCACCCTAATAGGGCTTTTGCCAGAATAATTGGGGAGGATGGCTCATAATAATGGCTGGATCGGCGTAAATGGAATGCTATCATTTGATACCATTCAGTTTCTTCCGGTCCAGCCATTACTAGGAACCATCCTCCTCAATTAGGGTGCCAAAAGCCACATGTGATATGTCATTATATTTTGATGGGGAGTTGTTTCATGGAGCTCAGTATGCTAAATGGGCACAACCTGGTTGTGTCTACGGTGGAACATATACTATATGTGTCTAAATATAAAAAATAGTCCCAAAACAGATGTCATGAGTATTTGTTTTCTGCAGGTTCTTGTGGATCCTTGTGGTGGGAGTGGAGTGGAATGGGTCACAGGGGTGCCAAACAGCAAATCAGTGAAGATTGGAACCTCTGCACGTTATCCAAACGTAATGATGTATGTGTGCAGGTTAGTACTTTACCAAGTCCATTATTTCTACATACACCATGAAAATAAATACATAACTCCTCCATTTATGTCTAGGTTTCTTCGGCTACGTTGACACCAGCAGCCTAATTCCTATATTTTTTACTAATTGGTATTTTGACCAATCAGATCAGCTCTGAAAAAGATCTGATGTGATTGGTCAAAAGACCGATGAGTGGAAATAAATATCTGAATTGGGCTACCTGTGAAAACGCAACCTTCCACTCCAAGTCTAAAGTGATTTAAAATATTTTGTACCATTTTGTATGTCGAACTGTTACATAATGTAACATTTTAATAATGTCAGCCGGTATGTCGTACTGTTACATAATGTAACATTTTAATGTCATGTTTTTACATGTATTGTTATGTGCTTACTGTACTCTCTTTCTGCCATCTAGTGACCCCAAAGGTATTACAGGAAAACTGTTTAATACACAAATGGCTGGCGATGTCATATAGGATTTCACAGGAAGGCATGGCTTAACGAGGTCTTCACCATTCTACAACAGAAGGCATGCTTTTAAGGCATCTACAATGAATGTCTCACTGCAAACCCTAATTGTCTTTCAATAATTATATAATTAAGCAATAAGGTTCGAGGGGGTGTAGTATATGGCCAATATACTGTACCACGGCTAAGGGCTGTTCTTACGCATGACGTAACACAGAGTTTTGTAAACGTTTCTCATTATTCTGCAAATGGTGGAAAGAGACACCTGAAACATCGTAGGGACTTTAGTCATAAGGGGATATCCTAAAATGTACACCGTACAGAAGATCATTTCACATGCGAATTGAAAAGAGGAACAGAGACTTTGTTAGAATTAGAATGCTTGCTCATTTGCATAATATTGGTTACATGTATGTTACATTAAGTACTGCCAAATCAACAAACTGGACAAAAAAGTCTGCAAACAATCACACACCGGCCACGAAATATGTGTTTACAATAACGCATTTGTAAAAATATACCCAATTATTAGGGTGAGGCATATGGGCTACTAACAGCTTACTACACAACATACACTTAGTATTACTTTCTTAGCTACAGTATACATATCTCCCTGGCATATTACAAAATGTATCATACAAGACATTTTTGGACTCACCATGCTCACTTAAACATGAAGGTGGCGCGGCGGTCCTTCCAACCATTCATTGTTGAATTAGCGATTTCCAACTTGTAGTGTAATGTTTATGTCCAATGGCCAATGAGCACCGATACGTTTAATCTATAATTTCTCTTCATTATTTATCTTCATATGACAAGGATTAAAAAGGATTTGCCAGTAGATTGTCCACTTGACTCATGATGATGACTGCTAGCAAGATTTTTAAAGTAAGATGTTGACATGATCAGTCCAATCAAAGCTACTGTACATATAACGTGATTTGACATCATTTTATTTGTGGCCAATGACCTTGATCCTTCTTGGAAGGGCACTTATAATATAAATCTATGGCAGGACCCAAAGGGCTGAAATGTTTGATGTCCACTATTAATAAGGACTTAGACTTGGCCTGTGACATACATTAGTGTCCCCATGAGTCCCCATGAGTGACAGAACACTGAGCCAATCAGGCGCAATGCTCCTATTTTCCTCTGGCTTGTCCCACCACCACAGAAAGCACTGAGCTAGGCTGAAACAACTGCATTTTGGAGCTGCCTTACTCAAGAAAACAAAAAAGAGACCATGTTTGTATGTGGCTTTACTAACTCAATTATATATATTTTTTTCATAGTTTGCAAACTGATATGTGACACGTACTAATGCCAAAATAACATGCAAAACAGGCAAGGACAAAAAATATATACACTACCTTTCAAAAGTTTGGGGTCACTTAGAAATGTCCTTGTTTTTTTAAAGAAAAGCACATTTATTTGTCCATTAAAACAACATCAAATTGATCAGAAATACAGTGTAGACATTGTTAATGTTGCAATTGACTATTTTACCTGGAAACAGTTGATTTTTAATGGAATATCTACATAGGCATACATAGGCCAATTATTAGCAACCATCACTCCTGTGTTCCAATGGCACGTTGTGTTAGCTAATACAAGTTTATAATTTTTGAAAGGCAAATTGATAATTAGAAAACCCTTTTGCAATTATGTTAGCAGTGCTGAAAACTGGCCTTCTTTAGACTAGTTGAGTATCTGGAGCAATTGCTAAATTGTAATTATTTCGCCACTATGGCCTATTTATTGCCTTACCTTCCTAATCTTATTACATTTGCACACATTGTATATAGATTTTCTACTGTGTTATTGACTGTACGTTTGTTTATCCCATGTGTAACTCTGTGTTGTTGTTGTTTTTGTCGCACTGCTTTGCTTTGCTTTGTCTTTGCCAGGTCGTAGTTGTAAATGAGAACTTGTTCTTAACTAGCCTACCTTGTTAAATAAAGGTGAAAAAAATATATAAAAAAATAACTGCATTTGTGGGTTCGATTATAGGCTCAAAATGGCCAGAAACAAAAAACGTTCTTTTTCATGCGAGAAATTGCCAAGACACTGAAGATCTCATACAATTCTGTGTACTACTCCCTTCACAGAACAGGCGACTCTGGGATGCTGGCCTTCTAGGCAGAGTTGCAAAGATGAAGCTATTTCTCAGACTGGCCAATTAAAAGAAAAGATTAAGATGGACAAAAGAACACAGACACTGGACAGAGGAAGATATGTATTTTTCTTGCCAACTCTTCCTAGAAGGCCAGCATCCCAGAGTCACCTCTTCACTGTTGACGTTGAGACTGGTGTTTTGCGGGTACTATTTAATGAAGCTGCCAGTTGAGGACTTGTGAGGCGTCTGTTTCTCAAACTAGACACTAATGTACTTGTCCTCTTGCTCAGTTGTGCACCGAGGCCTCCCACTCCTCTTTCTATTCTGGTTAGAGACAGTTTGTGATGTTCTGTGAAGGGAGTAGAACATATATATTTATTTTACGTCATTTAGCAGACACTCTTATCCAGAGCAACTTACAGTAGTGAGTGCGTACATTTTTCATACTGTTTTATTTTTATTTCATACTGGTCCCCCGTGGGAATCAAACCCACAACGCTGGCGTTGCAAGCGCCATTCTCTACCGACTGTGTACACAGCATTGTACGAGATCCATTTTGAGCCTGTAATCGAACACACAAATGCTGATGCTCCAGATACTCAACTAGTCTAAATATGCAGATATTCCATTACAAATCAGCCGTTTCCAGCTACAATAGTCATTTACAACATTAACAATGTCTACACTGTATTTCTGATCAATGTGATGTTATTTTAATGGACAAAGAATTTGCTTTTTCTGACAGCAAGTGACCCCAAACTTTTGAACGGTAATGTATATATTTTTGGGCCCCAAACCTGAACGGTAGTTTGTTATATACAGTATATATACACACACACACACAGACAAAATATATATTCCTTTGCAGGGTTTTTTTTCTGTATTTTTTTACAGAGTAGCATTACAGTTTCCATATTTTATGGCAGGTGTACTCAACTCTTACTGTACAAGGTCCGGAGAATGCTGTTTTTCTGGTCTACCTGATGATTAATTGCAGCCACCTGGGGGTCTCCGGTCTAAATCAGTCCCGGATTAGATGGGAACAAGGAAAAAACGCAGTGGAACTGGCTTTGAGGTCCAGAGTTGAGTTTGAAGGGTCTATGGTATGAGGGCCAATACAACATCACTTGGTAGCCTGATAATGCATATGAACATCGACTTAGACCCGATGCAGGCCAGAAATATTGTCCTGTATACAGTACATGTAGCAAAAGCACTGTCCTACATGGGTAGTTGTGAGTAAACAATAGGCTGCAAGGTTTCTTCTATTTACTTTGTACACGTACACCCAAGAGACAAGAGTGAGCTACAGACTAGAACACAGCTACTGGGGATGGACAGTGAATTGGTTAGGTAGTGTCACATGCAACAGCTAGCCACTGATCGACTGAGTGGTAGATAATATAAGATAATAGCGCTAACTTTAGCCCATGCAGTTACTGTGTGGGAGCACTTACGAGAGACCTATCAACATGAGTGATGGCCAAGGCATGCATCGGCAAAGATAATGTTAGCATAACCACACACATGCTCACAAACACAAATGCAAGCACTCACGCATTCTTCAACTTTGACATCACACGCGCACACACACATACACACACACAACACAGTGAGAAAGAGCTTTGATTTAATTTAAAAAACACTATTATCAGTAGGCTAGTGTTAATAATAATTCTAGTAGTTGCCATGACCCCATCACCTGTTTGCGATTAATTCCCCACCACTGGGACCAGGACCACGAGCCAAAACCCTGAGATGTTGTACTTTGCCAAAACGTCATACTGAAATATTGGAACTGGAATACATTATAATCTACCTAGCCACTTGGTGTTGGGTTATCCTTTTTTTATTATTTTTTTTATTTACAGAGACTTCTAAAATGGCAGGAGTACATTTTCTAAGGGAAAGGAGGACTGGCAGAACAATGCATGGAATGTGACGCCACAGAAACAGCCGTTATATGGATTCTATAGGGAAAGAGTCAACCTGCAATGCTGTCTGACATAACCCCAGCTGATTGGATGGACCGTTCCTCTATTGGGATCCATTCGGTCTCTGGCTGAACCGGAGACAAGCGGTCAGAGAATGTGGTCGAGAAACCCCAGGCAACCACTACATTGCTCAACAAGACATAGAACATGAGGGTCCTACGCTATTGAACTTAAAACAAAGACAAACCACGTTACTAATCACATGTGTAATGAATTATGGCGTTTTGGCAGGTTGCTTAGTGACCTCAAAGCTAAACGTTGTCAGAGTGAGTTCTCAGTTTTCTCAATTTGACTGGCTGAGGACTCAATCACCATTTTGTCTCGGAAATATTCCCTCCACCTCAATTTCCATAATTCTTCATTCAAACCAGACTGCAGCGCCTGCAACCAAGTCAAATTGACTCCTTAAGTCACAGAACCATTGAAATAACAAAAGGGCTGCCTTTCAGCAGACACTTCACTCAGAGCCTGTAACGTCAGGAGAAAAAAACAAATAAAAACAGCAATTTTAAATGGCGGGTGAATAGGAAACAGATTTTAGACATGAATAACTATGATCCCAATGGTGCATGTATCAACGTCATTTTCTGATTATTATTTTTTATTTAACATTTATTTAACTAGGCAAGTCAGTTAAGAACAAATTATTATTTACAATGACGGCCTACACCGGCCAAACCCTACCCTAACCCGGACGACGATGGGCCAATTGTGTGCAGCCCTATGGGACTCCCGATCATGGCCGGTTGTAATACAGCCCGGGATCAAACCAGCGTCTGTAGTGACACCTCTAGCACTGAGATGCAGTGCCTTAGACCACTGTGTCACTCGGGAGCCCTATTAGCCTAGTGCATGTGCAGGAAATATGAGGGAATATCATACAAATGTTATCGAGTCCACCACTGAAACAAATACGAATGTTATTGAGTCCACCACTGAAACAAATACGAATGTTATTGAGTCCACCACTGAAACAAATCCGGCAAATTGTTGTTTTTTGTGAGTGCGATGCATAACATTTTCTCCATCCTAA